>PVJL010004012.1:0-141059 GCA_004026885.1 Lyroderma lyra
GAGGATGAGCATTTTTTCATTTGTCTGCTGGCCACTTGTATTTCATTGTGGGAGAAGTGCCTGTTTAGTTCTTCTGCCCACTTTTTAATTAGGTTGTTTGTTTTTTTGTTGCTAAGTCTTATCAGTTCTTTATATATTTTAGATATTAGACCCTTATCTGATGCGTTATTTGCAAATATTTTCTCCCATTCAGTTGGCTGTTTCTTTGCCTTGTTGATGGTTTCTTTTGCTGTGCAGAAGCTTTTTAGTTTGATATAGTCCCATTCATTTATTTTTGCTTTTACTTCCCTTGCCTTTGAGGACAGGTCCATGAAGTCTTCCTTGAGTCCTAGGTCTATAAGTTTAATACCAATGTCTTCTTCTATACAGTTTATTGTTGCAGGTCTTATATGAAGGTCTTTAATCCATTTTGAGTTAATTTTTGTATATGGAGAGAGTTCACAGCTCAGGTTCATTCTTTTGCATATGTTTTTCCAGTTTTCCCAGCACCACCTGCTGAGGAGGCCGTCTTTTCCCCATTGTATGGTTTCTGCTCCTTTACTGAAAATTATTTGTCCATGAATTTGTGGGTTTATTTCTGGGTTTTCAGTTCTATTCCATTGGTCTATATTTCTGTTTTTTCTGCCAGTACCAAGCTGTTTTGACTATTGATGCTTTGTAATATAAATTGAAGTCAGGGAATGTAATTCCACCAGCCTTATTCTTTTTATGTAGTATTGCTTTGGCAATTCGAGGTCTTTTATGGTTCCATATAAATCTAATACTTCTTTTATCTATTTCACAAAAGTATGATTGTGGGACTTTAATGGGCATTGCATTAAATCTGTAGATTGCTTTGGGCAGAATGGTCATTTTAACAATGTTAAGTCTTCCTATCCATGAACAGGGGATATTTTTCCACCTCTTAAAGTCTGTTTCAATTTCTTTCAAAAGTGTCTTACAGTTTTCCATGTATAAGGCTGTCAGGTTCTTCCTTAAGTTAATTCCCAGGTATTTCATTCTTTTTGTTGTGATAGCAAAGGGAATTGACTCCCTCATTTCTTTTTCTGAGGATTTGTTGTTTGTATATAGGAATGCTGTTAATTTTTGTACAATGATTTTGTATCCTGTGACTTTACTATACTCGTTTATTGTTTCTAATAGTTTCTTGGTGGAATCTTTGGAATTTTTTATATAAACGATCTTGTCATCTGCAAATAGTGACAATTTGACCTCTTCTTTCCCAATTTGGATACCTTTGATTCCTTCCTCTTGCCTGATTGCTGTGGCTAGAACTTCCAGTACTATATTAAATAACAGTGGTGACGGGGGCATCCCTGTCTTTTTCCTGATTTTAGGGGAATAGGCTTCAGCTTTTCCCCATTCAGTATGATGTTAGCCGAGGGTTTGCCATATATGGCCTTTATTATGTCGAGCTATTTTCCTTCTATACCTATTTTATTTAGTGTTTTGATCATAAATGGATGTTGTATCTTGTCAAAAGCTTTTTTTGCATCAATTGAAATGATCATATAGTCTTTATCTTTGATTTTGTCTATGTGGTGTATCAAATTGATTGATTTTCGTATGTCGAACCATCCTTGTGTTACCGGGATTAATCCCACTTGATCTTGATGTATGATCTTTTTGATGCATTGTTGTATTCTTCTATTTGCTAATATTTTGTTTAGGATCTTTGCATCTGTGTTCATCAGAGATATTGGTCTATAGTTTTCTTTATTTGTGTGTTGTCTTTGCCAGGCTTTAGTATCAGGGAATGTTGGCCTCATAGAATGAGTTGGGAAGTAATGCTTCCTCTTCAATTTTTTGGAAGAGTCTGAGGAGAATAGGTGTTAATTCTTCTTTGAATGCTTGGTAAAACTCCTTGGTGAAACCATGCTTTAGGGAGATTATGGATAGTCATTTCAATCTCGTTGCTATTGATTGGTCTATTTAGATTATCCAGTTCTTCTTGGTTCAGTCTAGGTAGGCTATAAGTTTCTAGAAATTTGTCCATTTCTTCTAGGCTGTTAAATTTAGTGGCATAAAGTCCTTCATAATATTTTCTTATAATCCTTTGTATTTCTGTGGTATCAGTGGTAATTTCTCCCCTTTCATTTCTAATTTTGAATATTTGTGTCCTTTCCTTTTGTTCTTTGATTAGTTGAGCCAGGGGTTTGTCAATTTTGTTGACTTTCTCAAAGAACCAGCTCTTCGCAATATTAATTTTTTCTATTGTCCTTCTGTTCTCTAATTGGTTTAACTCTGCTTTAATTTTTATTATTTCTTTCCTTCTGCTGACTTTGGGTTTTGTCTGCTCTTCTTTTTCTAGTTCTTTAAGATGGGATGCTAAGATGTTTGCTTGTGATTTTTTTTTTTTGTTTCTGGAGATAGGCCTGTAATGATTTAAATTTCCCTCTTATTACCGCTTTTGCTGTGTCCCAATAATTCTGATACATTGTATTTTCATTGTCATTAGTTTCTATATATTTTTTAATCTCATCTTTTATTTTTTTCTTTTATCCAGTCCTTTTTAATAAGCTATTGTTTAATCTCCATATATATGTGGTTTTTTTCTGCTTTCCTTTTACAGTTGATCTCCAATTTTAAAGCTTTGTGGTCTGAGAATACACTCGGTATGATTTTGATCTTCATGAATTTGCTGAGGCTACTTTTGTGTCCCAGCATGTGGTCTATCCTTGAGAATGTTCCATGTGTACTAGAAAAGAAGGTATAGTCTCTTTTTGCCGAATGAAGTGTCCCGTAAATGTCAATTATGTCCAATTGCTGTAATGTGTGCTTTAGAGCTGATATTTTCTTATTTATTTTCTGTTTGGATGATCTGTCCATGGCTGTTAGCGGGGTGTTTAAGTCTCCCACAACGATTGTGTACTCATCAGTTTCTCCTTTCAAATCTGTTAGTAGTTTCTTTGTATACTTTGGTGCATCCTGGTTGGGAGCATATATATATAAATTTGTGTCAAATCTTTTTGTTGTTGTATTGTGACTTTTATCATTATGTAATGTCCATCTTTGTCTTTTATTATCTTTTTTAACATGAAGTTTATTTCATTAGATATCAGTATGGCAACTCCTGCTTTTCTCTGGTTACCATTTGCTTGAAGTATTGTTTCCCATCCTTTCACTCTGAGTCTGTGTTTGTCTTTATGGCTGAGGTGTGTTTCTTGGAGACAGCATATAGATGGGTTCTGTTTTTTAATCCAGTCTGCTACTTTGTGTCTTTTTATTGGTGAGTTCATTCCATTAACATTTAGAGTGATGATCGATATGTGAGGATTTCCTGTGACCATTACTTATTTCTTTGTTGGTTTTGTTTTATTTCTGTTTCTTTCTTGTTGCCCCAACTTTGTTCCATTTCTCCTGATGTTTTGTTTCAGGTCAAAGAGCCTCCTTCAGTATTTCTTGGAGTGCTGGCCTTGTTCTGGCAAATTTCCTCAGCTTCTGTGTGTCTGAGAAGGTCTTTATTCCACCTTCAAATCTGAAATAATTTTGCTGGATAATTTATTCTTGGCTGGAAATTTCTCTCTTTTAAATTTTTGAATATTGGATTCCACTCCCTCCTGGCTTGCAGAGTTTCTGCTGAGAAATCTGATACCAGCCTGATGGGTTTTCCTTTAAAGGCTATAGTTTTTGTTTCCCTGACTGCCATGAGAATTATCTCTTTGTCTTTAGTTTTGGACATCTTTAGTACTATGTGTCTTGGAGAAGAACTGTTAGGGTTCAGGTATCTAGGGGACGTGTTTTCTTCTTGAGCTTGGGGTTCCAGATCTTTCCATAGGTTTGGAAAGTTCTCATCTACTATTTGTTTGAGTATGTTCTTTGTAAAATGCTCTGCCCCTTCTTCTATTCCTATTATCCTGATGTTGTTTTGTCTCATGGAGTCAGAGTTCTTTCAATCCTTTTGGTTCTGTATTCCCTCTCTTCCTCTTTTTAGCTGTTTCCATGTTCTGATCTTCGATATCACTAATTCTTTCCTCCATCTGGTTGGCCCTGTTTCCTATGGCAGTTATTTCGTTTCTCACTTCTTTTATTGTATTATTTATCTCTCGCATTTCCATCTTGATCTTCCTTATGTTTTGAATTTCTTTGTTAAATTGTCCCTTTTGTTCATAGAGTTCCTTTTTTATGTCGTTCATCTCAGCCATGGTGTTCTGCCAGTATGTTTTCATTTCTCTCAGAGCCTTTAGAATGGCTACTTTAAATTCTCTGTCGCTTAGTTCAGTAACTTCTAGGTCTAAGAAGCTGTTTTCTGGATAAATTTCATGTTCTTTCTGAGGAGTTTGTTTTTAAGTAATTCATCCTGCCTGCTGGGCTCTTCCTCTTTGACATGAGGGTGTTATGTTTGGTAGCAGTGCCCAGGATCCCAGATTGGTACTTTTTTGGTGTCTTGCTGTAGGGCATACAGGAGGTGGCACTGGAGGTCAAGTTTTGGGAGAGAGGGGGGTTGTTTATTTCTTATTTCTGGTCTCCTGCTATGTTTGGAGGCAGTGTGCATCTAGCGTGGTCCCTCTGCTTCCTGTAATTAGTTAGCTGGTTGTAGAGGGTGTAGGAAAGGGAAGAGGTCAACAAAAGTCACTTTGCAGCAGCTCCACCTTCTGCCCTATGCTAGGGAAGTTGGGTGATGTGGACTGAGGCTGCTCCTGCTGGCTGTGGCAAATGCTATCAAATCTGCCTTTCTTCCCCGGCCTGCTTCCATGGCAAAATGTTGGGGCAGAGTCTGCGGGCTTGCACTGCCTTTAGGACCCAGGGGCGTGGGAGCAGGTGCACGCACAAGTCCGAAGCTATGGATCTGACCTCACGGTAGGAAAGCAGTCGCTTGCCTTCGCAGTGGGCCAGGAATGGGAACTGCAGCCCTGTTTAGAAGCTGTGCACGCCTGCGCGGCAGCCGGCTTGCCTCCGCAGTGGGCCGGTAATGGGAACCACAGCCCTGTGCAGGGGCCACAAGCGCCTGCATTGTGGGTCCCAAGAGAACCAAGAGCCGAGGTGACATCTCTGCAGTTCAGAGTCCTCACTCATCCCTGCTACCACTCAAAAGTTCCAGAGGCTGGCTCCCAAGTTCTGTCCCCAATCGCTACTCCAAATTCCAGCTTCCCAGCCCAGCTCCTCCACGGTCTCCCACTGTTCTGCCACTTCGCAGGCTTTTCCTCTTGTCACCTCTTGGTCTCCCCACTCCTGTGCACTGTGCTGCTCCCAGATAGTCAGCTGTGATCGGGTCCTATTGCAATCATCTCTGCTCCCTTCCCTCTCTCTCATTCACCTGCTTCTCTCCAACCTTCAGGTGTTTACTCGCGATGTGTGGATTTCTCATCTGCTGTTCTGTCATTCAGGGTCCTCTTTCTTGACTCCTGGGTGGCTGTTCAATTGTGTTTTTTGGGAGAGGCTTTAGGGACCTCTCCAGTCGCCATCTTGCCTTCCCCAGTCTCAACCGTTTTTAGACCATGATATGTGGCAGATGTATTGCTGGGCACTGGGACTGCAAAATTATTTAAAAAATTAGTTTCTTATGATAAGGACTTGTACTTATAGATTTGACATAATAAATACATATGTGTTGTAAAAATAGAAGTGCTGTGATAGACATATGTATTGGTGTAACATTGACTATAAAAGAGAACTTCTTAAAAAATCTCAGATAAACAGAAAAATCCTTAGCAAAGAGGATGACATTACTAGCATAGTCTTATTTGATAGCTATGCTCAGGGAAGGGAGTGCATTCCAGGCAGAAGGAACAGTTTGACCAAAGACCCAGAGAAATTACCAGCCAAATATGTGGATGAGAAAGAGAGGATTCACAAACTTCAGTATGACATGGACATAAGTGTCGGATGAGAGTAGTAAAAAATGGAGATGCAAAGATATACAGAAGTCACTCCATGAGTTATACATTATACACGCACACACACACATACATATACATGTGTATATACACATATATATGCATGTGTGTGTGTATATATGTATCCAGAAAAAATCCAGCCACAAATACCTCTATTTTTCATTACATGATTGGATACTTTCCAGACAATCTTTCTATATATCTATCTATTTATCTATATCCTGGTGTTGTCATTTATAAAATGTGATATAATGCTCTTTGCATTATAGTATGATTTATAAGGATTAGTTTTATTTCAGAAATACCTACTTTAAAGGAGATACTACAGAATATGTAACTACTATTCCTTAGGTTCTGCTCCCATCTTTAAGATGGATTTCTATTCCTAATCTTCCTATCAGTGCCTTTTTTTGAAAGGCAATAGAAATTATATAGATTTAATGAAGTTTTAATAACTTTATTATGCGATTGATAAAATAAATATGAGGTTTGACAATTAAGTTCATGAACTCATCCTAGAAAAAGTGCTACATACCTTATTGCTGAACATCACTATAGTCATCTGTCATCATATGACCTTTGATCTACTGAGTGTCATCAAAATGTCTTCCTTTCAATACTCCCTTTACCTTCGGGTAAAGAAAAAAGTCACTGGGGGACAGATCAGGTGAGTAGGGAGGGTGTTCCAATACATTTGCATATTTGCATACTGCCTAAAAACTCCCTCACAGACAGTGTCCTGTGAGGTGGTGCATTGTAATGCAAAAGCCATGAGTTGTTGATAAAAAGTTCAGGTCGTTTTCATCTAACTTTTTTGCACAGCCTTCTTAGCACTTCCAAAGAGTAAACTTGGTTGACTATTGTTCAGTTGGTACAAAGTTGTAGTGAACAATCCTTCTGATATCAAAAAAGGTTAGCAACATTGTTTTAACTCTTGATTTGGACTAGCAGAACTCTTTTAGTCATGGATAATTGGTTAACTTCCATTGCGCATTTTGATGTGTGACATCAGGGTCATATTAGTACACCCATGTTTCATTGCCAGTGATAACATAGCCTAAAACATCACTTTCCCTCTCCAAGATGTCTTGGCAAACTTTGACTGTTCTTTGCTTTTGTTCATTGGGGAGCTCTTTCAGGACTATTTTTGGACACACCTTTCTCATGACAAGATTTTCAGTTAAGATTTTTCTGTTTCTCTATTGATGTTTATTTCATCTACTATGCTTCTCACAGTCAGCCAACAACTTTGATGCACAATTCAATAAATTTTTACAAAGTTTTCATCAGTTCTGCTCATCATGGCTGCCCTGACCTCTTTTCATCAGTGGTGCTTTTTCTGTCCTCAGAAAAATGTTTAATCCATTTGTACATTGGAATTTTCTTCATGGCATTATTCCAACAAACTTGGACTAACATGTCCCTGATTTCACTTCCACTTTTGCCAAGTTTAAGAAGAAGCTTAACGTTTTTTCATTGCTCTAATTCAAGTTCTGACATTCTTGTAATGGCATACAAAAATAAAAAACACACAACAGCAATAATGTACACCATTCAGCAAGACACTGCCATATGCTGGCATGAACACAGATGTGAGACACCAATATACAAAGGTTATGAAACCTTACTGGGTTGTTTGTATGGTGCTGACAACGTAAGTGCATGGTGGCAAGTTATCAGACTTAATTGACAAAAAAAAAAATCAAGTGAAGTATTTTAATCTGGAAAATAGCATAAAGTGTGTGTGTGTGTGTGTGTGTGTGTGTTTATCATGGTGAATATAAACAGCATGGACAATAGCTAAAAAAAGAACAATTTGAATAATCTTTAGTAGTATGAATAAGAGTTAATGAAAAACTAAATTCTGGAGATGGCAGGAATCACAAAGCAGATATTGGACATAATAAATGTGCAACAGGAAATAAGAATACAATGATTAACTGAGGATAACTAAAACTTAACTATAAATTGAGACCTATGCACAATGTATGACATAATTGCAATTAACTGGGAATATTTACAACAAATAATAAAGGATACACTGTCTGTTTCTGATTCCTTCTAATTCCTTTTCCTTGGGGAGCATATGACTAAGTGAACAATTGTAGTCACACCCCAAGCTCTTTGTTTGCATCGCTTGGGGCCGGCTCATCGCCTTCTGAATTGCTGGCTCAAGTTTGTAGTGGGAGGCAGTGATTTTGTATAAACCACAGGATCTCAGTCTGTACTAATCATGTCACTCTAATAATGTTCCTAAGAAGATCATCTTCTTTGGTAAGACTTGGCAAAATAATTTTGGCAAATCACTTATTAATCCAAGAACTCTAATCAAGAGAACATTGAATTAAATGTATTAAATATGGTGGAACAAGAAGACTGATCCTGAAGGAACACCACCATTGTTCAGAGTAGAGACACGTATATGCAGAATTAGAGAACCTGAAATGAAGTTTTACATCAGAGCTTGATATGGATTTAGCAATTATCTTATCCAACCCTTCATTTTATAGAGAAAGAAACTTAAGTCCCAAAAGGTTTTAATTAACTTGTGGCCATTCAACTAATTAGTCTAGAATGAGTATTGAAGTTTGTTTTTATTTTCTGTTTTTTGCTTTTTTTACCTAAAGTATGGTGGTATTACCTTTTACTGACCAAGGGAATTCAAAAGTCACTCAGGTAGTTTTTGGAAGTCATACTAAGAAAGATTTAAGTTGAAATAAAAATAATACTCCCAATGCTCACATGATGTACCACAAAAATAAATAAGATTTATGTTCCATATTGGATAAAGTTAGATTTTTCATTTACCTCTACTTCTGTACTGGTATAGGGTTTTTATATGGCTTTGATATATCTTTGATATAACTTTTATTCTCTTTCACCTAAGTGACCAGATAAGACACACATAGGTGTTAGTATATAATTTCTTACAGCTGTGGCCAGAGTACCAATTATCAGTGGTTAGTATTTTACCATACTCTTAAAAATATCATTGGTTTGACTTATTATAGCATACAGAGTCTTCAAATTGAAAGTGAATTTTGAGTGAATGTAGAGTCACAAATTTATTTTAAAAACAGTTATTAAGCTGTAAAGGCAGGTACCTACACACATATTAGTAATGTGATGTGATTAATTGATGGGACAAAAAACATTTTTCTATATTGCTCTGCAATCCTAAGAACTAAATATTCCTAAGAGAGTATGACTGTGTGCAAGTAAAAAGGAAGTTATGTATTAAGATTCTCTATATGCAGCAGTATTTTAAATGCAAACAGTATGCTATGGCTGAAATTATAATATGTACTTTAGTACTTACATAGTTTTACATTTGTGAATTTCAAAACAGTAAGGCTGGTTTGCAACTTGCAGCTTGACTTCCCAGTGTCGGTGACATTATGCAAAAATAAAAGTAGTGAAGAGGGAAAAGATTAACCACAACACGAGAGATTTCTGCTCTAAGAGGCATAAAGCTGATTGTCAAGGTTTAGGTATGTTTTCAATGTTGTGTTTACATACCTTGGCTTCCTGATTCTCTGAATCTTGAATTTCTCTGCACTGTTTATATTCCTAGAAACTCAAAGAAATCTGTGTGAAAGCTTAGTTTACATATTTGTCCCAAAACTCTTCCAACTATACATTTATGTATTTCAAACAGGCAATAAAAATGGAAATGATTGTGGACTTTTAAAGCAGAATGGGCAGATTGTAGCTACTCTCCTCTATCCAAGACCACTTTTATCAATGCAGTTTTCTTACACTGAGGTTTATTTTTTTGTTTGTTTCATTAAAAGTGTTATTCAGGTTAGGCTAGATTTTGCCAAGTTTAGCTATTCAGTTGGGCAATGATTCAGTCATAAGAGAGGTTGGTTAGAATGTTGAAATAACTCTGAAATTTCACTGGCTTAAAAAAAAAAACAAAAACAGGTTCAGTTATCACTAATGTCCTATTTCTTTTGTAAGTCAGCAGGAGGCACTACACATTGTAGTCACAGAACCTCAGACAAATCAAACGGTTGGTTCGCAGGCCACAGACAGAAAGTACTTCATTGGCAATGAAATGCTACAAACCAATGCTTTAACCAGTACTCATTGGCCAGGATTAGTCACTGGCTCACCCCAAGGGGGCCAGAAAGTGGAGTCCCAAAATGTGCCCAAAAAGCCGAATGAGAAAAAAATTGATCAATAACACGAAAATTACCACAAGCAATTCTTCAATGTATATTTTTATTGGATTCATTTACCTAGTCATCTCTAAAGAGAAGTATGAATGAATAAATATATAAATGAATGTAAAAGTAAAAATACTCAAAGTGACAATACATATTTTAGTACCTAATATGTAAATAGGTATCAAGAATCAGGAAGGTTCTAAATTGTTCTTAACATATCAACTCACTTAATTTCATAGCAACCCTATTAATTTTGTGTTCTTTCTCATACTGCTTTTTCAGATGAAGAACCTAAGCTCAGAAAGGTTAAATAACTAGCCCATAGTTACAAAATGAAAAAAATGGCAAATTGGGCCTGCAAACCCAGCCATTTTGTCTTCAAAGATTTATGTTCTTAATCATTAATATATACTGCTTCAAACTGTAAGCAATCATTCATTGATATTTTAGAATTGGTGTCAATCAAGAATACATGATTGGAAATAAAAATTTATTGATTCTAATCATTGTTTGTCGCCACCTCACTCTTCCTTAGTTGTCCTCAAATCTTGAGCTAGTAATTAAAATTATCTTCACTGTCTTCCTCTGTTATGTGTAGGTACAAATAATAGTGCCTGGCTCAGAGGTTTGTTTTGAAAATGAAATGACTGAATGTATGTAAACCACTTACTATACTGGCACATAGTAAACACTTAGTAATACCATCAAGCTTATACAAGAAAATAGAAACCTTTATATTCTCTCATTTAATATTGGCAAGTATCTTTGAGATTGGTCTTATTACTTTAGGCTTAAGACAGTTAAATTTAGGCTCTTAGAGATGAAGCAATTTACCTGACGTCACAGAGTTCCTGAGTGGCATGCCTGAAATTCCAATTAAGATAACTTTGGCTGCTAACTACATTCCCTTCTCTATCTTAAGTATCTCAGAAAACAGCTACCACAGACTAAGGGTAGGACTTAAAGAACTTAAAATTCTAGAGCATTTTAACTTTCTCATTTTGACCTTTGGAAAATAGTTTGCTGGGTTTCTCTGTTCTTTGTTGTAAATTTGCTACTTTCTCTTTTTTTCTTTTTTAATTAGTTTATATTTGGGGGAAGATATTTTAGAGACTATAAAAATATCATAATTCTCAATGAGAAATTAAGAAATAGAATTTCAAATTCTTATCTTATATTTTAAATTTTTTTCTCTCCTTTTTTCTATACTTTCCTACTATCTCCCTCTCCTGTAGATAACCCAATCATTTTACTTTCCAGTTTATTCTGCCTATATTTATTTTTCAGATATATGTATATTTTCTTAATCACCCTTCTTTCTTAAATGAAAGGCCGAATATTATAAATAGTCTTTGCATTTTGCTTTACCTCACTTAGCAGCTCATTCTGGAAGACACTATTATCTTGCTCATTTTCTTTTTTATTTTTTCTTCTCTTTTACAGGTGCATGGAATTTCAATGTGTGGGTCTACCAAAACTTATTCAACTACTTTCCTATGCATTGGTATTTATGTTGCTTTCAGTAGATTGTAATTACAAGCAACATTATATTGAGTAAACTTGTGCATATATTTTTCATGTTATTGGAGGTATAATCTCCAGGCAGATTCTTAGAAGTGGGATAGAGGGGTAAAAATACAAGTGTATTTGTAGTTTGTTAAGTATTGCCATGTTTTCTTCCAGAAATTCTGTGCCAATGCATGTGCCCACATACAATATGTGAACTCACCTCTTTTCCCACGGCTTCGCCAGCAGCGTATATTATCACACTTTTCAATTTGTGCTAACGAGTGAGAAATGGCACTTCAATGTTGTGTTTATTTGCATTTCTGTAGTTATGAGTGAGTTTGAACGTTTTTTTCCCCAAAGATGTGAAGGTTATTTTTTTATTTATTTTAGTGAATTTGGTTTTCATGCCTTTTCCCAATTTTCTATCTTCTTTTTGCTACTTAATTATTAAAAATTTGCATCACTTAAACATGAAATAAGCTGGTGAGTTTCTGGTTATGCTCACATTTGAACTTAAGGCTTTGTGGTAACTAAAAGACTAGTATGCCAAAAAATTAAAGCCTATGTAAAATACATCAGTATATATTTATAATAAAAATTTGATTATCTGGTAGGTAGTTCTACCTGATTACATATGGTATTAATTGTTAAACATAATTTATAAGGCAACTTTCTTGCAGTATATTTTTAAATAAACATTTTATGTTATTCTAGGTTTGGATTATAGAAAAGATATCAAGAGAGTAGAAAAATTTCCCATGTACACTATCAGCAGTCTTCTTTATTATTAAATCTTTCATTAGTAATGCACATTTAAAATTAATGATCCAATGTTACTACATTATTATTGCAAAAAAGAAAATCACATTACATTTAGTACTAACATTGTTTACTTACTTTATCCTTTTACCTCTAACATATCTGTATATCTGTGCCTTTATATTTAAAGTGGTTTTCTGTAGTCAACATTGGAATTTTTTAAATTCACCCTGACTATTTTAATACTATAATTATTGTAATAGACTATTTACATTTAAAGTGATCATGGTTACAGTTGTGTTAACATTTTTCATGTTTGAACTGTTTTTCTTTTGTGGAACATGTTATGTTTGTTTTTTTAATTCATCTCTTCCTATGCCTTTTCAGGTTTTATTTAAGAGGCTTATATTATTACAGCTTTAGCTTTCTTAAGACATGAATTATATATCTTTAAATTTTTTGTTGTTGCCTCTGAATGTTTAACACACATTTATAAGTAATCAAGGTCTATTTTGAAATAACATCATACCACTTCATGGGTAGTGTAGATAGATACCTTATAACATAGCATTCCTAATGTCTCCTATCCATCCCTTAGAACATTCCTGTCATTCATTTCATTTATGCATATGCTATAACCACTTTCAACAAAACTTTGTCTATAAGATCAATTGAGAACAAGAAAAATAGGGAAATTTTATTCTATCTTAATTTAGCATCTAGAAGCAATAGTAATTTCGTAGAAACAAGTACATATAGTATTCAAACTTGTTTATTGAGATCATTCTTCAATAAAAGATGCCTGAGCTCTCTGGTGAAATAGTCTAGAAGATCTTGTATTTTCAAAAAGTGAGAAAGCATTAAAAAAAAAAAAAAGCCCTGCCAACACGAGCACAGAAGCTAACTGAAAAATAACTCTGATGACGAAAAGGTAAAACATTGTAAATAACAATATATAAAATAATATTTGATTATAACCCAAAGTATAAAATATATATCCAAAAGTATACACTGATATAAAGAAATGATTGCATACATAAATAAAGGGGGAGAAAAGACAATCCCGTTCAAAAAACTTCAAATGTGTGTAGACACTTCACTGTCAAAAAGGTGAAGCATAGTGCCTCCTTCCTGAAGCATGGACTTCCTTCCAAAGACTGTGGTATTGTGGGGAGAAAAAATAATTTTCCTTTTCAGCTTTCTAAGTTCTGTCAGGACTGATAATCTAATTGCGATGAGAAAAATAAACAATAGAAATAACCAAATTTATTACATACGTATACATAGGGGTTCCATAAAAATATGAGACCTGAGATCACATGGAATAATTGAGGTTCATATGCCATGGACTAAGGCATTGCTTCAAAGGGGTAGTATATGTAACCCAGGAGTACATACTTGCCATTCAGGGGTACGTGAAAAATAACCAGTAATAGCAACAAAACAAGTAAACTAAAAAAAAAGCAAAATGTTAATTAAGGAACAATAAATGTTAAGTTCGAATCAACGTTAATGGAGACACTTCAAAATCAGTGAATGCTGACTAGTGAGGGCGTGGCTATGAACCCTCCCCCAAACCGCTCGTCTACCAATCATTACGGACAGTTTCAGTATAATTCATTTGCGATGTTTCTAGAACTTCCCCACATGTGTAAATACATCCATTGCTAGACTGTTTGTTCAGTTTAGTTATTGACTGAGTAAAAGTAAGTGTGTTTTCTTTAATCATGATCCCTTTCAAGTAGTTCTTTTTTACATGTTTATACTTGATCATCATTATTGGTATTTAACTGTGTTAGAATATTGTGAAATTAAATCTGTGGTTTGTATTTTTAGTGTAGTAATTTTTCTTTCCCAACTTAGTTCCTCATTTCCACTATTTTACATTAAGATAGGCACTGAACGAAAGTGTCAGTATTCAAAAACAGCTGTTTTAAGAACAAGGGGTACAGTTTATAGAAATGGGTTTAAAGTGGGAAAAGGTTGGGAAGCACCAGATTGAGAGGAGAGAGACAGAGGCCTAGAACTTCGAGAAAAAACTGCTCTGTAGTCAACAGGCAAGTAGCTGAGAAAGAGCAAACATGTGGGAAACCCATGTTTGCTGGGCCACCCAGAAGCAATAGGCACAGAAGGCCATCCAGCAAACAGGCTACACTGGATTCTTTTCCCTTTCTCCTACACTTTACTCATATTTACTAAGGTGAATATGCTAAGATAAATAGTTCAAGTAGCTCAGGTGAGTAGCTCCCTTACTTTACACAGTTTTTTCTATCTGCGTTCCCTTAGGCAAGTAAAGGAGGAGGGTCTTTCTGAGCTTTTTATTTTCTTTTCCTTAAAAGTAACGAACACAAAATAATAAATATGCTAAAAACTGCATTTGGGGATGGCTAACTTCAGACCCCTCTGTATGAAAAGAGGGAACAAAGTAGTTTGACCGTAGAGAAGCCTGGCTAAAACTACCTCAGCCAGGTGATCAAGGTCAAAATTATAGCGATGTCGGGTTGGTAACATATATGTATGCATGTGTGTGTGTGTATATATTCCTGATATGATGCGATGAGAATGGCACTTTCCTGTTGTGGTATTTGTACCAAAAATACGCAATCTCATTTTATTCATAAAGAATACATTTGACAAATTCCAATTGAGGGACGTTCTACAAAACATCTGACCAATATTTCTCAAAACTGTTAAAGTCACCAAAACACAAGGGAAGTATAAGTAACTCTTAGATCTCAAAGCCACTTAAGGAAACATGACTAATAGACATAATGTGGCATCCCACGTGGAAAGATAAGATTATGTAACAAGCAAGAAAGTCTGAGTAAAATATGAATGTTAGACAATAAAAATGTGTCAATGTTGGTTCACTATTTATATCAAATGAATCACACTAATGTAAGATGTTAATAGGGGAAATTGGATGGAGAGTATACAGTAACTCTGTTCTCTGTTCTATCTTCCCAAGCTTTCTCTAAACTTAAAACTGTCCTAAAATTTATTTAAAGCTTATTTAAAAACTAAAACTAAAACAACCATTTTATAGGACAGCTTGCAATCACTGATTAGGTTTGTGATGCAAACTTCCAAACAACAAAGATCCAATGTCTCTCTGGTCCAAGCCAAAGGTATCTCCTGAAGAGAATAATGCAGAACCTTCTGAACTGATCTATCTCTTGGGCCTTTGTCTCCCAATTGTACACAGAAGGATCACAGATTAAATTGGTACTAAAATATCAGCTTTTCTAATGGCCAGATATGCAGCTAAAACTCTTTCCTTTTAATGCCCCTCTGGTACCAAGAAAATTGGTGAATTTGACTTTTAACCTGAGGCTAAAGAGGTACTTCCTACTTGCACCCTGGATTTAAAATTAGAAAACCTATCTATAGAAAGAGCAAAGTCAACAGAGATCTCCAGTGGCCAGAAGGCTACGAGAGCCCATTCCCAAGGGGAGACACTGCAGTGGAGGGAATATAGGATCTGTAGAGTGGAAGAGTGTAGATTAAGTTAGGGGTGGAGAACACTGTCTATGCCTGAACACAAGAAAACAAAAGTGGCAGCCTGGTGCTGATGCCACCACACTGACTAAGGAGAAGTACTGGACATCAGGCTGTCCCCTCAGTTAAGTTAATTTTTGGGCTTGTAAAAATATAGGTGGGAGTGGTGAAAACAGTTATCAAGCTCCAAATAGTGGTGCCTGGACAGAGGCCTAAGGGCAGAGAGAGGGTGGAGCGCAGAGGCACGTAAGTTTGCTCGGGTGGCCAGCGGGTAGGAGGAAACAGCAGCAGATGGTGGTGACATGGATTCAGCATGTACCCACCTTTTGCTGCAGAGAGGTGATCAGCAGCTGTTTGTATTCACTTAACCTTGGGACCAGGAGACGCGTTTTGCCAGCATTGCCCAGTTTTATACTCGCAAATGCAGAGGTCAAGTCCTCGACATGTAAAGAAACACACTTTAGATTACAAATCAAGTTAGAAAATAAAAATTGCCTAATCATTTTTTTTTTTTTACTTTCTGTAATATCCTATCCTCATAAAACAAGATGATCTTTTTTATAAAGGAAATTACACCGGTTGACTTAAATTCTTAAATTTTATTTTAAATCAAAATGTAAATATTTAAGATCTGTCATTTTGAAGAGTATTGGGATAAGGCAAGGTAATTAAAAATATAAGAAAGAAGTGACAATTCAGGCCACCTAGAATGAACTTGGAAAGACTGAAATTTGATGGGATTTGTCTTACACGTAGAGCTACAGCAGACATTGAAGCAGGACAGGACCTTGGGGGAAAGGGTCAAAGAAGCCCAAGCAACACATTTACTAATCAATCTATCAGCAGCGATTTCTGCCTCACTGGCATTCTTTGATTTATTATTAGCTGAATAAATAATTTAAAAAGTGAGGGCAGGCCTTTTTTCCAGTCAGTATAGCTTGTGCAGCAAGGAAAAGCGTGTTGATTGCAATAAAAATAATTACAATATTTTGGGAAGAAACAAGCCCAGAAGAGAATAAAGACTGTAAGTAAGACATTACTGGGAGACTACAGGGTCTGGCAGAAGTAATGCTCTTTTTGGAGTAGTTAAAATATGGTTATGTTACAGAATTACATGCTTACAATTTTTGTAATAAAAGATTTGATATAGATGACTAGCTCATACACTGAGCATTACCGCTGCCGGACCCTGTATCTCTCTCTAGTATAAAGCAGAGAGAGTGACATTGCAAGAAATGGAAAGACTATGGGGGTAGACATTCTGCAAAGTAGAAAACAGTAAATGGGAAATCATTTTAGAGTAGAAGGAAAATCAGGTTACAAGAACTTTGTCATCTAGACAGAACTGTCCTTATACAGAGATAATAGAGGTGGAAACCGTGGGAGTCAGAGAACTTCCTGGCACAAGACTGAGAGTAGGAGAGGAGGAAAGAGCACTGACAGCTCCACTTTCCCTAGGAGTTTCCAGCATGAGTGTTTGTACATAAGACTGTTCACTCCTCATTCTTGTAACAAGTCCCTACAATCCTCTGGCCTACTTTCTCTCATTTCCTCAAAATGTATCACCTGAATGACTGTCTCATTTTGTATTACTATTCCTGCCATAATTTCGGTGATGTAAAAATTCCACAAACAATCCTTCCACCGTCCCCGCTCTTTGTACCTGAATGTCATTGGTTGGTTGACTTTGCTTCGGTTCAGGAAACTATCATGTCTTGCCTGTGTTAGTAAAACAGCACCCTGCTTCTTTTCCTTGATTTCACTTTTAGTTCCTACTACTCCATTTTCAGCAGTGCATCCTGAGTTATTTATTGTTTTCAAAATGGACAGGCTCTCACTCTTCTGCTCATACAGCTTTCTAGTGGCCTCCCTGTCCCTTCAGCATAAAAGCAAAAGCCATTCCAATGGCCTTTTGTACCCTTCTAACCCCATTTCCTTTCACTCTCTCCCTTGAGCACAATTTTCAATCCACTGTTTCTTTATGATGCTCTGCAAACACACTAAGTCTGCTCCCACACGGGGCTTGTGTACTGGCTAAGTGCTCCGTGCAAGACGGCTCCTCCCTCACTGCTTTGTATCCTTTGCTCTTTTCCACCTCATTACCTCAGTAACACATCCCAGGCACTGGCACTAAACTTCTATTTCTCCTCTTTTATTTTTTTATAGCACATATATACTGTGATATAGTTTTACTTTCTGTCACCCACCAAGAGAATGTGAATTATATGAAGTCAGAGATGTGTTCCTATTATAATCATACATAATGTACTCTAACATCTAAAATATATCTGCACATAGATATAAAAATCATCTCTTTGACAGTTCGAGATTTTATTGGTTGCTTCAGAATTCTGGCTGCTTGAGTTCTAGTTAATGGAGAGTTTACTAACAATTGTCTGGCATCTACTAATCCCCGGTTAACTGAGAGTCTACTGTATAAACTCTACAACTTAAAGACTTCGGAAAGTTGTTTAAATTCTCTAATTCCTTATCTATAAATCAAGTCTAATAATATCTTATTTATAAGATTATTACAATAAACAAAATAATGTATGAAAACTTACTTGTAAGCACACATCTAAACCTGGTGATTTAGAATTTATTTGTAATTTATCACCTAATAAGTATAATAGTATCCTGTGTAAAGGAATCATGATTGATCTTCAAATATGGAAATAACATAAACAGTTAAATTGATTCCATGCTCTTAAGAGAGCAAGTTAGACTGAGGGTAAGATTGAAGACAAGTGAAAGAACAGAGAGAAAGAAAGAGAAATAACAATTTAAACTGGTTGGCTGATTCGGTGAAACATTTCCCTGATGTGTTTATACCCTGAGGTTAGCCAGAGATGGGAGGCATGATTCTGTGAGCCCTCTGTCACACTCAATTACTGCCTGCATCTCACAGGTGACCAGCTGGGGGGACAAATGGGATTCTACTTTCAAAGGTAGGTTTTTGGAGTCATATAGGCCATCAGTGCAAGCCACCGCTAAGTCAGGTACTTATCCAAAGAAGCAATGCACTGCCCACCCTGGGAGGAAAATACAGTGACAAAAATTGTTTTGAAAGGTGGTATGTGGAGTTCCAAAATTGCCTCTTCCTGAGGGATTATTAAGATGAACACTGAATGTGATTATTGTGTAAATCATAAACACAATGTATGTTTATGTGACACTACTATAAGAAAAAATACCTCAATGAGTCTTAGCTGAAAGGAGTCCTCACCTGTTAAATCATGAAGGAGAAGAGGTGATATTGATACTGCTTTACCAAGAGCCATGTATTTACTGTCCCCTTCTTTCAGTGTCTCCAAAATTCAAATTTATAGTATAAAATTATGTGAAAGCAACGTATGTGTGTGTGTGTGTGTGTGTGTGTGTGTGTACACACACACTACCTAGAGAGTAACTTTATCTATTCTTGTGAAAATAAATTAGGATGAAATACTTCTCATTTTTTGATGTTCTGAGATCAAGGCAGTGAACTATTTCGACATGAAATATGACAAAGTTAGTTCCTCTTGCCTCATGTGACAGTGAAGTCAGGTGTATGGGGCAGAAGGGAGAAAAGGGCGAGCAGAGCCTCCACAGTGCCCTCTGCTCCTATAATTCCATGTCTTCCGGAGCTTCTAGAACAGGTAGAGCCAAGTACAACACAAGAAGTAATTCTTACCTTGGAGCAGTGTCTGAGCAGTCTGGGTAATGAGCCAGGCCATTGTAAGCTTAATATGAAAGAGTAGGCACAACAAGGAAAGATGTGGTAACCTAGACACAGGGATTATGAAAAGGTGTCTTGCTTAACTTAACACAGAGGATTGTCATGTTGCAAGCACTTCAGTGTGTCTGATTTCTCACACCTACTTACCTTTTGGACTACTGCATGTATTTGAAATCAAATACACTTGACATACGACAAGAAATGCCACAAAAAGGCCAAAGTGCTAAATCAAGTGTTTTTAGATATTACAAAGGTGTCATGTTTTGAAAATCATGCATTTGGACAAGTACTGGTTTAATAAAGCCTTTTGTTTCTGGGTGATATTCACTACTGTGTGATAGGACAATGTATTTGAAATGTGATGTTTTCTCTGGCCTGGAGTTAATTCTAGAATTCCATGGCTGTTCTTCAGGTAACTGGGCAATGTGAAGATCCCACCCCCACTAAAATGAGAGGGTGCAGCTCAGGCTCACAGTGATTACAGAAATAACCACGGTCTCTCCTCTCTCAGACTCTCATAAAACTAGTTGTTCTTCCAGCAATCAATCAAAGAAAAATAATTTTAAAACATTAAACATATTTTATTAAATTGCAGTCATATTGTCTTTCAAATTTGATATACAAAAGTTATATGGCATTTATAGTTTTTATTTATCCTTTGACATAAGAAAGTTATTTTTACTAATCGAGGTAAAATACTATAATAGTTTTTTTTAAAAAACATTTTGTGCCAATAGAATAACGAAATTGCTCTTGAAAAAGTTCATTTTACATCTGATTTCATTATTTCCACGGAATTTCCGCTATGAAATTGGCCTCAGGGTTCACACCGCAAGACAATTCTGTAATTAGGTCTTGCTGGTGATTTCAATAATAAGATTATTTGAATTGACATTGAGGTGAATCTGCCTTATACTAAATTCAGCCCCACAAGAACCTGGGCTATTGAAATTAAAACTTACTTTAATTTCATCTCTGTTGGAAATCTTATTGTTCTTCTTTTTAAATACATGTATAAAAGAAGTGAGAGAGAAGGAAGGAGGGGGAAATGATACAATTAGAAGCTTTGAGGAGAAACTTTCAAGTCATGACCATCTTTTCTAGCTAATCAAAATACTTTCAAGTATGGAAAAGACAGATTTCATTATTGTTTTAGACACTGACAGGCTCCAAATCAATACTACCCATTAAAAAAAAATGAGACATTGAAGTGAATTGAATTTGTTTATTACTTACTTTTAATAACTTCACAGAATGTGGAATTTACATGTAAAAACAGATTTAGTAATGACTTGGTTGTAAATCACCAGCCATGTGAATGGATGAACCTGGTCTCTTGGCTGTTTGTCATTGATTTGTAATATGAATGAGAAGGGTAAAAGAGTTTGGATGAAAATATTTCATGGCATGAAAGGTCTGCTGCCCAAAAATTTTCAGTAGAGAACAAATCCTAGACTATTTTCACATGGAACCTAGTGAAGCACATAAATTGAAACAAATATAATAAAATTACTAGTAAATCAAGTACTTCTATTCTCTATATTTTTATCTGCAATCTAAACACTGGACATGCTTTAGGAAATTAAGATAAATTTGGATCATGATGCTAATGTGCTTTATTATTCAATATCAGATTATCAAATTAGAACTATATTGGCACCCAGATTCATTCAACCTGATGAACATTCAGTTTCCTATCAGCAGTGACTTATTTAAGTTTGGAGAGTTACATACCTTTTGATAATGCATTTCCTCTTGTTAACATTAGTTTCAGAGCTCTCTAGGTATTTATAAAAAAATTCATTTATCTTGGCCCCAGCAGTGCCTTTCAAAAGCAAGCACTACTTTTTACATCAGTGAAATTCCCAAAATTCACATAGTAACTCATGTGAGATCACAACTAAAACCAAACCACTGTATAGCTCACATTTCAAAGACTTTTTTCCTGTATTCTTAGCATGGATAATGAACCTGGTCTTCTGTGAACAGTCTGAGATGATTTTTTCCCACTGTGCCATGTTTTTCATAGGGCTCAATTCAACAATATAACATTTTCCCCAAGAAGATTAATATTAGGTACAAGTAATATTAGTCTAGCATTACCCT
Source organism: Lyroderma lyra (assembly GCA_004026885.1). Lineage (NCBI taxonomy): Eukaryota > Metazoa > Chordata > Mammalia > Chiroptera > Megadermatidae > Lyroderma > Lyroderma lyra. The sequence continues at coordinate 21,600 of PVJL010004012.1, forward strand.
AATTTTTAAACCAATAAAATGCATTTAATTTATTAATATTTATTTAGTTATAAAATCCTATTCAATTTACTAACTAATTAGTCAACCACAACATTTGGAATTTCAAAATAGCTATAATAAAATATATTTATTTTCAGAAGGTTTAAATAGTGTACACCTTCCATGTTCAGGTTGCTTCCACCACCACTGCCCACATTATCATCATCATCATCATCATCATCATCATCAACATCATCATCTTCACCAGCGATTAATCACAAAATGTATTCTGCTCAACCTGATTTGTTAATGATTTTAAAATGTCTTATTTCATCATGTTTTTTTTCTGAAAAAAATGGTTTATGTTTAGAATTTAAATATAAAACATCACTTTTCTAAAGCATTTCACGTAAATATTTTTCTCAATTAACATTCCATTCTTATACTGGTTTTCTACATCACCCTTATCAAAATAGGTATTAAACTTAAAATGATTTTATTTTGGATGTGGTTTGACATGAAAAATGTGTTAGGTTTCTATGAAAGTATTACAGTGGTAATCTTTATTATTGTGTTTCCATTGTAAATATCTACATTGTGTTAGCACATTTTAATTTCATTGAATATGAAATTCATCAGTTCATATTTAAATCCTCTTTATGATCCACAGCAGCATGCTTATTTTTTATTTAGTTTTCTCTTGTATTGTTTCCATCATTTCTTTAACATAGAAATTGGTAATGTTCCCATTAATTTAGAATGTATATTCTAGCCTTAAAAATGATGTCTAGACTTTAGACCCAAATTCTCAAAAATACATATATTTATTTATGTTTGCTGTTTAAAAGGAACTAAATCTAAAACAGTTTTCTCCATCCACACATTCTGGGTACACTCAGTAAACTGGGAACAACAGATGCCTAGATAGATCAATCAATAGATAGATTCCCTAGCTTTAGTTTAAACATGGTCTCTATTCCCAGAACTCTATGTACTTAACCTGCTGTGAAAATGTTTGCCCCACCTTAATCTCCATTTAGCACCTCACACAATGTGACAGTTTCAGATGATGATGTTGGGATGGGAAGGTCCAAGGGGAATATCACGTTCGGGTGGATTGCACAGCTCACTTCCCTTTGTCATTTTAAATTACAGTGTCAAACACTTCCTGCTGTATAACACTCAAATTTGTGTCAAAAACAGTAAAAGGTGAAAACCTTCCTTGCACTAAAGTTCATTTTGTTCTAAGTGTCAGAAAGAATTTTAGAGAGAATGATTACCACCTTTATTTCTACCAGTGCAAGCAGCATTAAGCAAAAATGACAAGCCTTGCAAAGTAGGCACACATCTCATTATGCTATTAAACATTAGCCAGTTGGAGTTTCTAAAGTCTAGTGACAGTTCAGGGCATTCATCTTGGGGTGCTCTGTTAATCTGATGATCAATACTGGGAGGGAGGAACACCCTTGAGTAAGAAGACTATTTATCTGAACTGAGGCTTAATGTCCTTGTAACCCAAATCATTTGCTGAATGGTGATCTTTTTTTTTTTTTTTTTAATTTGTTGGTGGAGCATTAACACTTCTTTTGTCATCACTGACGGGCTTGACTTTACATAGTCACTTCCAGCTGCTTCTGTCCTTCGTGTCTCCAGCAGACCCTCTTGACCAGTCATTTTCAGCTTTGTCACGTGGCCTCTGCTTGACCAGGCTTCTGAATCCTCCCAGAAGCCTTAATCTGAGCTCTTTTGTTCTTTAAATGTGTCTGCCAACCTCTATACTTACTTCCAGATATCTCACACCTGGCTCTCTGTACAAACTACCCATTCACTACATCTTCAAATATGATCAGATGTCTGGGAATTGCTTCAGAATAATCTGAGGGTGGGAAGTGGGCAGAATTGAAACAATATTGGCCATAATTCTATAATTATCAAAGTTGGCTGAAAGCTACATGGGATGTTTAGACTGTTTTCTTTTCTTTTGAGTGCATTTCTAAAAAATAATTGAAGACTATTATCAGGCTTGGTATTAATTTTAGTTGTATGTATGTGAGCATTCAGAGAAGCATCAAAGTATGATTATTGTTATTCAACTCAGCTTTTATCATTGACTAAATGTCTTTAGAATCAGAAAAATAAGTAACTTTATGAGCCAGGCTGGTTTAGTTAAAATCTCAGCTTTGCAATTTACAAAATTTAGGCTTTTTGCAAGTGACTTTATTTCTCATTATCCCATTTTCTTCCTATGGACAATAAGTGTGAGTAGTAGTCCCTACCTTAAAAAGGATTAGAAGACTTCACACCTGTGACAAGTGTAAACTGTCCTTTCACACTCTAAGTACTCAACACACGTTTGTCATCACTAGTCCCTCCCCAGCCTGGGTTTAATGGCAGCTTACTGATCTTTCCTATCTAAAGATAACAGCTGTGGACTTTATTCTGTGTTCTATTAATAGAGAGATATAAATATGTTATAATACAGTCTAATGTATTACCAGTTTTTATTTTTCATGTGTTTCGTTATTTAGAAATGAGACAACAGATAATCTCTTTATTTGTAGCAAAAGCAAAACTGTATGAATTACCTTACAATTGAATGGAGTAGCATTTTGCAATATTTTGGTAGCTTTCCAAGACTAAATTCACTAAGAGCTGGTTTGACTCAATTTGACTTTTCATTATACTTTCAGGTTTTACTGTCCAGCAACAAACAAGAGTTTTCTCCTGTGTCATCCCATGTGCATCTCTCAGTCACATCCATCACCTCCACCCTCATGTTTTCTCCACTTTAGTGTTTCCAGGTCAGATAGCAGCCTCCCAGGGCACATGACTTTTGGGCACATAGGATCCTAGTAAATGTCACAGGGTACAAACTGAGGGTGCTGTTTTCCACAAAACATTTCGCAGTCTCAGAGGGGCCTGACGGTGTTGTGCCTTGATTGGAAATAGGAAGAAAGGTTTTCTCCTAAACTCTGTGGATCCCAATGCTATCTGATTGCCTTAATGTAATGCACACATAAATCCGATCGTTTAACTATCCCTGTTTGTGTCAGAGTTCTACAAGTAATCTGAAGAAATCAGTATCGTCCGACATGGGGCTGACCATCTATTAGGGTGCAAAATCAACCTGAGTTGGACTTAGATGATATGCTACTCAGCTTCATTTTTACATACTTTCATTTTCTTTCATCATGAGAACTAATCATAAACCATCTCTTCAGTTGATAATTAAATGTATAATGCTTATTCGTACTTCACACACACGGTTGCCTCATGAAGCCACTGCTATTAATTCTAATATTTATATATAATTTGCAGAAAATTTTCAGGAAAAATCCTGATGGTAAACACAGCTTAAAATCTTGGATAATGTAATGGCATACTGCAACTGAGCTTGGGTGAGCATACATATATACCTGTTAAAATCAACAATTGTAAGAATCCATTTTTCAATTGTGTCATTTTTCAGCACTTTTACTTCATTCAGAATTATGGAATTTCTTATTTACATACTTCTGTTTCATTCTTGAAATGCAAGGATTTTTCTAAGTCTAGGTAACTCCAAAAGCAACTAAGTTTTCAAAATATCTATTATTTCTTATCACTAGTTAGAGCTAAAAGAATAATTTTAATTCAATAGATGTAATATTTCAATAATTTTTATTCTAATGAGTAATCCACAAAATGAAAGAATGTTGAGAAAGATGAGTGGGAGAAAGTTATGGTTAAAAAGTGGGCATAAAATAGATATTATCCCACCTTATGTTTTCTATTTTAAAATATATTGTAAAATTATTAAAGGTATATTCCTTCCTTCAGAAAGCTGCTGAGAATGAATGAGGATGGAAAACCGGTTTCTTAAAAAAACAGATAAGACGTTCTGATGCATCTGTAATACATTATACCCCCAAAAAAGGACACACAGTTGCACATTGCCAAAATGTCTTAGCAGCTGTGTTAAAATGTTTCACAGCCAGTAGAATAAACTTGGGCAACCATTAAATGAGTCTGCCTGCTTTTAAAAATTTTCAAAGTCTAGCTATTGCTTCATGATGGAGAAGTGAGGAATTAATGCCAATGGTGTTTCTTTCAACCACTTTCCATCAAAGATGATGTGAAACAGATCTGTGCTTTGTATTTTCCTATGTAGTTCTGCCAAAGGGAGGCAGCTGTGCCATAGCTATTAAGCCCATTTTTTTTCTAAGATATTGGTACTACAGGCTGGCAACAGAGCACAGTGGGAAGACCATGGTGTTCGGAGTCAGAACATCCAGCTATGTGAACAGATCCATAAACTTTAACAGGTCACTAAATTGTTCTCAGCCTCAAAGGTTGTGATCATTGAATAAGAGACTGTAAATGGAAAATCTGCAATATGACTGGGAGGGAGCATGGTATGGAGAAAGCAGTATCAGATTCAGAATCAGATCAGCTCTGATTGGTGTGCGTGCTCCTCCTTGTATCCATATCTCCATCACTGATTGTGTCACCTAATTTTATGAGAACGATGAAGTACTAAAATTTCTGAGCAAAGTTTTTCTCATATTTAAAGAGAGTATTTCAGTATGAATACATATTTCCACCATAAAAGGAGCAATGTTAATCTTCCTGTGTAATAGTCTTCTATTGCTACTGTAAGAAATGACCAAAAACTCAGTGACTTAAAAAATATTTATTGCCTCACAGTTTTGGACATTAGAATTCTGAAATTGATCTCACTGGGACAGTCAATGTATCAGCAGGACGGCATTCTTCTTGGAAACTGTGGCAAGAAAATTCATGTATTTGCCTTTTCTAACTCCTAAATTTCTCACATTCCTTACCTGGTGGCCCCATTCCTTCATCTTTAAAGTCAGAAACACTTAGCTAAGACCTTCTCACACTGCCAGTTCTTTGACCCTTCTTCTTCTGACTTCACTTTTCACCATATATAATGACCCTTGCAATTACAATGGTCCCACTTAGATAATTCAAAATAAATTCGTGATCTCAAGGTCAACTGATTAACAACTTTAATTCCATCTCTGACCTTCATTCTTCTTTTTCATGTAACCTGACATATTTAAATGTTTGGCAATTTGTACTTAAGCATATTTCAGGGGCCATTATTTTGCCTATTGTTTACTGGAAAGAACTATTAATAGAAGGTTTCATGTGAAACACGTCTATCCCTGTATAAATTTTATAAGGTGGAAAAAGAAGAAAAGGCCAAATCAACTAGAAAAAACAGTATGATGAGGGCATGGAGACATGAAGAGTACCATGACACCTCTGGGAATGGTTGAGGTTTCATATGACAGACCAGATCGTATAATACCTGAATCCATTGAAAGGATGCTGTTGATAGGTAGAGAATGGACATTTAGGATATGATAATAAACTGTGAGTAAGAGAAAAGAAGTATTGACAACAATGCTAGAAATGAATTGGAGTTGGAAGCACTTGGAAGAGGTTTACACATTCAGAGTTTATTACAGTGACCCAAGAAATAACAGAATTGGAGCAGAGGAATAGGAAATGTATATGTATTGCAGAGATGAAATAAATAATATCTGTAAATTTTATTGCAGAAATGGACAAATTCAAGTCTAATACAGAAATATTGTTTTAGATGTGTGACCCCACAAAATGTATGACATAATTCAGAGCAGAGAAGGAGAAACACATTTGGAAAGTGTAAGTAAAGAAAGTTTATTTTAAAAAAAGGATGTGTGTAGAGTTAAGAAAAAATTTAGATCCAGGTGGATATGATAATACTATTACTATAATATAGAAGTATAATTTTGAAAAATGTTTAAATAATTTGATTCAGGGTATTCTGCTATATTCTTTCATGCAAATTAAAGCCATACTTCATGATTCCACCAGAAGGATATAACACAGATACCTGACCAGACATTCCTCCTTTTAAATCCTTTTAAAAGTTTGTCATGATTCATATGATTAAGTCTAAGCTTTTTAACCTGACATAAAAGCCTCTTCCGATGTTCTTTCAAAAGCATGGGACCCCCACCAATGAAACAAACAAAAACAATTTTATATGAACAAATAGGTGGAGTTATAGTAAAGAAAGGAATGTATGGACTTGTAGGCTTGGTCTCCAAGTTTCTGGCATTCTCTGTGATTCTGGAATTTATAGATAAAATAAAAAACCATTTGACAACTAGAAAATTTATATCACTGTGTTACTTACAGCAAACACTTCCATGTACCTCTGATGTTCAAGTCCTCGGATCTTCCTAAGTGAGAACAGATCAATGAATCACCTAAAACAAATCGCCAAATTAACTTTCATGAAGTGAAGGTGTGAGGTAGGAAGATAGCCATGTTTCTGCTCAGCCTATGGTCAGATGTCATGTGCTTAGGTTAAAAGTTGTGCTTTAAGATGAATAGCCGTGAGCCTGAAAAAGCAAATGATTCTTATCTTCTCAATGCCATTATGCATACATTAGTTAGGTTGCTTTGGTTTGGTTTTTAAAAAAGACATGGATTTTGATGAGCCTGAAAAAAATCTAGAAATTATTTTTAGCCATTTTAATCTTTTTTTATAAAATATTGCTTATGGCCTCAAGACCTTGTAATGCATTGCCTACTTACAATGAGAGAGAGAGAGAGAAAGAGAGAGAGAGGGAGAGAGAGAGAGATTGAAGAGCTTTACCTTGACAAGATTTCATCACCAGACAGGGCAGAAGTATAACAATATCTGACATGCAATCTTATCTTTCTTGACAGTTATGTGCAGGTTTGAAATGGAGGCACATAGCGATATTGAGCCACTCTGATAAAAAATTTTAAATATTACTTGTTGGCTATTTAAACCCTTTTCTTCCATGGTATTACTTTAGAAACCCAGTTTTAGACTTAATAAATGTATTTGGAAGACTAAAACTGTACAGATCAAAAATACTGAAACAAACTGGTTTGTTAAACATCTAACTTGTATTAATGCGAGTATTTAGGGAGAAGCTGATCAGCTAATTCCTATGGATTTTTAAATGCCTAAGTGCATTATTAATTGATTCATTAATTCTTCAGCATATTTTTTCTGGCTTGTACCTTGATTTGTATTTAGCATATTCATTTAATTGATCATTTAATATTTAATAACAACATACAATTATGCCAGTTTATAATGAAATCACAATTTGTGGTTGTCAGGAGAATAATGTTTGCATCTTGTTTTAATGCTTTAAAATATTGTATCTACAATAAACTTGTAAAACATTATACAAAATACATGATCTCAAAAATAACTGAGAGGATATGGAAACAAAATGCCTTTCATTATTGTTCCCCCAAAATCTAACATCTTGAATACTGAAGTAATACTAACTTTGAAATCCCAACACCTAACAGACTGTAAGAAGTATAAATGACTTGCTTATTATTATCTTCACATCACATAAACTAATCTTGAGCCTATATTAAACTTGACATTTAGTGTATTATTTGAAAACTATGAGGAAAAATGTGCCATATCCAATGATTAAAGAAAAAAGTGTAGATATTTTGTACAGAACATAATAGTATTGGGAGATGCCCACATTTGATCAAAGACTCAGTTAGTAAGAAGCAGCCATAGAATAAAGTAATTTTCATTATTCAAATTTAAAGAATAACTACAGGACTATTGTTTTTCCTGAGACCACTTCAACTAAGTGCCATACTGGGCGACTTTAGCAACAGAAATGTATTGTCTTACAGTTCTGCAAGCCAGAAGTCCAAGATCAAAGTGTTGGCAGGTTGATTCCTTCTGAGGATGTAAGAAAGAATCTGTTGCCGGCCCTTACTTTTGGCTTCTGGTGGGTCCTGGCAATCCTTGGTGTTCCTTGGCTTGTAGATGTATCATCAAAACCTCTGCCTTCATCATCACATAGCATTTTCCCTGTGTGTCTGTCTACCTTTGTTCTCAAATTTTCTTTATTTATAAGAAGGTTAGACATATCAATTGAAGGCCACCCTAGTAACTTCATCTTAACTGAACTTCATCATCACCCACTCCCAAATAAGGTCATATTCTGAGGGACGGGGGCTAGAATTTCAACATCTTTTGGGGGGACATGATTAAACCTATAAAATTATCTTAATTTTTAAAGATAATTATATAAAGGGAATTTCTAAAAAAAAAAAGTGTCTGTGAAAACATAACTTTCCTGTGGTATACTTAGGGTTTCATTATGTATTTTTTTGTTGTTTTCATAGTTGTTCATTTGTTACTCTTTGGGAAACTTTCCCCATTTATTTGAGTAAATCTCACATTATTCTTGTTTTAGAAACTCTGCATATACGCTCACCCACACCAAGCTCTAATTAGGGTTTGCATATTGATGTAATTTTAGAGTAAAATAATTTTAGCACTAGAAGGTTGTAATCGCTAGAGGGATTATTTTTTTTATTAAGGTTTAGCAAACCTGTTTTTAAAATAATTTATCCCTAAAACACAATACATAAAAATTATAATTTAGCAATTAGATTAGAAAATAAACATTACAAAATATCAAAACTAAGAATGAGAAGTTATTTATTGCTATTTTGGGACATTGTTATGAAAGGATTGAAGAGATATTAAATATAAGACTAGCAAACCAGGAAAACTTTATAGGCTGTCCCAAGATAACCTCAGTTCTGAGAGATTCCTCAAGAGAAACAATTAGGTGAAAGAGGTGAATCAAGGCAAAGCAATATAACTACCAGCTGCCACTCCATCAGGACTCCCAAAATACTGTAGAACATAAGAACACTATATAACACTACAAAAGACAAGGGTGATAGACTGAAATGTGGGGAATTCTCATTCCTTAAAACCAAAACTGAACAAGTAATAAGCAAACAAATAAACTTCTTAATTCCCCCAGGTATTTGTTCAAGATAAGGACTCTGGTTTAAAACTCTGCTTTCTTAAAAGGTTTAATAGGTGAAATTCTATCTTCATATATAACCTAGAGAGAGGATATTTAGAGGGTTGAATCCTAGTGAAAGGCTCCTCTCTGAGATTTAAATGAAGCACCCAGATTACCAGAATTTGCAAAGTGGGGATAAGATAAGAAAGAAAATCAAAACATTACTCTGCATAGAAATCTGAGAAGTTCATTTCATAGACAGATGAATTTAGGAAAAGATTTTCTTCTTTTTACTAGGTGTAAATTGTACTGCTTTAAAGACTTGCGATTTATTTCTAGGAAGGGGTATGTGTGTGTTTGTATGTGTATTCCAAGGAATGTATTGAACCATCAGGGAAGATAGGCAGGGGTATTGGTGGTTCGCCCTGGCAGGGAGAATGAAAAGTAAAGTACAACTTAGTCTATACAAAGCTGTGACTCCCCAATCTTCTGACCTCCCCACCAACAACAAACAACAAAAACACCACCACCACCAATCTTGTCGATCATGAAATCAGTGACTGGCATGCTGAAGACTGCAGACACGCAGCAACAACTCACTAGGCATCACGCCCAGAAAATACAGATTTGAGAAACATACACTGGAGAAGCCAAAGATGCAGCCTGGGGACAGATGGAATTCCTTTGGGCAAAGACCGTGTCATTTCAGCTTGAAGATTTCTTACAGGACAATTAGAGGATTGTTTGTCCTTTGTACTCAATAGTAACCTAAGGCAGGGGATCCAGACTGGGGCAGGTAGGTGCAACGTTTCCTATCCTGTTTTAAGACGTTAACTTCTAAGATGCTTTCTCCTTTGGATTCTAGAGACAGTAAGTACATTTAAAAGACATTTTTTTTGTAGAGTGATGCTTTTCCCAGAGATTTAATATGCTTTAATAATTTTTCTTCTAAAGTCACCATGCCACAAAATCACCCTGGAAACACTGAGGATAACTTAATAGCCCCACCCACCCCTCTCTGCCCACCATCTCTACGTTTGGGCACCTTGAAGGCACCTCATAAATTGCCCTTAAAACATCAGTCACTGTTAAATTACTTTCTTAGAAATGTAGATGCCAGAGAGTTTGTAAGAGCAACTCCCCTGGGCTGAATGAAGATGAAGTTAGAGGACTTTTTAGGGAGAGATGGTCATAGGCACTTAGAGTTTTGAGAATTCAAAAGTGAAAATTTTAAATGTTTGGTGTGACTCTTTGAGGAAGGAAAGGGGATTATGCTTCTAGATCCCTAAGAAACAAATCCAGGGAACTAGTGGAGACTCAGCCAACCTCATTGGCTGGGTGCACTTGAAGTTAGGGGTGTAACCATTGGACCAGAAGACTAATGAACCAAAGATTAAATTTTCAAATCCCCCAAAAGGCCGTCATAAGAGCAGCTTAATCCTGAGTAATTTGGCTGAACCCATCCAGAAATCACAGCTGAAAGGGCAGGGATAAGAGGAAGCACAGGTGAACTAATGCCTCTCTGGCGGCCTGTTCGCGTTGGTGTAAAAACCAGTACCTCCATGCTCCCTGTTTTGATTCTATAGCATCTGGTTTCTTGAATAGTTAAGTGAAGAAGAGGGAACACTTCAAGATAGCTATCCTTGATTTCTTTGCTAATGGACTTATGGCATCTCATTTCACTGATAAAATAAATAAACACAAAATGCTCAAATAAATAAATAGTAAACAAATAAATATAGGCTTATATAAATTAGCATTTTTCATGAAGATATGAAAAGATATACCTGCAAAATATAAAACCTCATACTCATTAAGACTTAGTTAAAATGGCCCACCAAGCATTTTTAGGTTAAGAATATAAAACTGAATTTCAGAAGTGAAGAGAGAGAGTGAAATACTTTTAATAAGGCAAGAAGCCATTCCATCCAACACGCACACATCACTCTTCTTAGGTTACACTTGAAAGTTGTGTACATGGTTTCCACTTACATACCATGGGTCAAGAACATTCTCAAGTCCTGTCTAGTTATAAGGACGCTGAGAAATACAGATGCACTTTGTGGCTACCATATGCTTAGGTCTTATATAGATCTATTACAACATAGAAACAGAGGCCTGAAAGGGGGAGCCAGCAATCCCACCCAAGTTCATGAAGTAAGGTGTGCATGTAAATGCATCATCCAAATAAAACCTTGAATGTGGTTTGTAGTTGTTATAACATAACAGTGATGGTTCCCAGGCGTAACTGCGCTGGACTAGGAGCTCTTATCTTCAGGAGCTGAAACTGTGGTAGTTCATAAGTCATCACCAATGTTAAACATAAACAGTATTCAGCTTAACAAGAAATGATTTTTTAAAAAATTTTGTTCTGTGAGGGGAATTGAGCATCTTGTGAGAGGTAAAAGACTGAGCATATTGCAAAGGGAAAAAATTCCCTTTAGCAGGAGGTTTTGATAGTAGGAGTTTCATTACACATCCTTAAGAGGACTGTAATGGACAGCTTTCAAAGTGAAAACAGATACTGTTAAGAATGAGATTGCAAAGTGCAAGGCATAAATTGAAAGGCAGGGGAGACAGATACACAAGCCTCCTTCATTTTCCATATTAAAGCATTAGAGACAGAGTTATCATTGGTAAATCTCTAGGGAGTAATTTGATCAACGCTCAGCTGTGACCTTTTCTATTTGAAATAGATGGTGTGTTTGCTTTATGATTGCTTATAGTCTTAGTGATGAAGTCACACTTGTGCTATATTCATAATATGATGAGACCTATTTGAGGCTGTTTCCTCAACATCAAATATAATGCATATTTCATTATGGATCCATTCTTATCCATTAAAATGCCATTTTAAATGATGTATCAGCAAATGTATTCAGGATAATTTTATTCTCATAGGAGGTGATTTATAGCACTAACTGGTATAAGCTTAAAAAGCTAGCACCAAAGAAATGGGACTCACGTGAGAAATGCATCAAAATTTCTATAAAGTATTATTACTCAGATAGAAAAGATACATTATTCAATTAGTAGCTTTAATACAATTTCAACATTAGTAAAATCTGCTTTTTTAATAAGTCTAAGTATATGAAAACAACATGTAGAGAAAGGTATGAATAAAATTTCCTTTCTATTTTATTTTTGTCTTCTTTTCCTCAAATAGCCCATGGTTTGTTACTAATGCAAGGAAAACAAGGACAAAATATCATTTTAGAACTTGTTTCTACATATCCAGTGACTTAAATGATACAATATCATTGATTATGCTTAAAAACTGGTTACCAGTCAAACCAATGAGAGCTGGCTAAGTCATTTGTTTGAGATGCCAAATAACAGACAAATCACACACACACACACACACACACACAACACACACACAAGCACACAAATTGATTATGTTAGGATTATATTTTCTTAACTATTGTTTCTTGCAAATTAAATTTTACAAATCAGTGTATATATTTAAAATAATATTATACTTGTTTTACACCTAAATGCATAGCCCAAGCTTTCTAGATATTATTTCTAAAAAATTCAGTTATGTTGAATATGAACATAGAGAAAATTAAAAGCAATGAACCAATTAATAATAAAAGTTGATATATGACGGTGCCAAAAATATATACATATTTTAAAAAAGGAAAAAAAACAGTATTAAAATTGTAATATTCAATATATACTGATAACAAAACATGAATATAAGTCCTGTTTAAGTTCTGCAGTTATAAGGAATGCTCAAAGTGGTTACCATCAGTCCAGACACTTCTGATTATAGTAAACTACTACTTGAGCAATGTTGGCCAAAGTGTCTACTTTTATGCTGCGCATGCTATTTCAGTTTCTTCCCAAAGTACCACCAGTGTAGCTGGTTTTCTACAATATATCACATCCTTTAAGGTCCTCCATAGGTAGAAGTCAATGGGTGTTAAGTCAGGGGGAAACTCAATTGCACTTCTTTGTCCTATCCATTGTCCTGGCAAATAATCTTGCACATTTCCAACAACTGTACTTCCACCACTTTTTGTTGACTGAACTGCCTGTTGCATGGTGACACTAGCATTCATTTGTTTAATGCCATCTTTTGAGCAAATGTCATACTACACTTGCTATCATAATTCAATTTAACTTAGAAAAATAATACATAGATAACATTTCTTAAAACGTGTATGTGTATGTTTTGACACTCTGGTATATGAAGTATAATTTAATTTATAGTGCAAAAATTCTAAAGAGTAAAAAAAATTCTAAAATGTAAAAAAAAATGTAATTTATGAGTAGCATAATAGTTATTTATAATCAGCAAAAGTAAATGCTTTTGATAAAGTTAAATAACTTTTTTCTAGTCTGTGTTATAAAAATAGCATTGATGTTGAATGTCTGTTTATTTCATATTAATTTAGGAAAAGGCTCACATTTTTCTAAAATCTCATATAAACCCATGCATACTAAAAGTGCTAGTTATGATTGTTTGTTTGTTTATCTTCTTTTTTATTTTTCTCAAGAACAGTAATGTTTTACTTTATTTGTGGGCTATCCAAATTTTGAAAGGGCAATTTTGATATTGAAATATCTACTATTAATATATTTCAAATATTGAAAAGCAGAGTTTGTGCCATTAAAAGGTTTTCAATGCAGACCAAACTGGTAAAACTGTATATTGTATAAAGATGCCTAATGGGGAAAAAAAAATTCTCAATTTCAATGTTTTGAAGGATGGAAGGACAAAAAGGCATGCTTATTTTGAAGACAAACATATGGGGTCTTATGCCTAAGCTCCTTCTAGTTACCCATGGTTTAGGGAACAGTGAAATTGATGAACTGCCTTTAGAAACCTAATTTGTTTCTAAATGGAAGAGGTGTCTACATATTGAATAGCTTTTCATATATGTACTATATACATTCCAGATTGAATTGTGATTATCTTTGGGAGGTAATAAGCACATTTCCTATGGACGAATTGTATCATTAGAGTGAGAAGAAGTTATAACCTAGTTGTTTTTTCAAATATAGTCACTGATCCTGAACCAAAATAATGGGTCTCAAGATCAATAATGACAAAGAAACTACGTTTTTGAATTAAACCTAGTAATTGCTAACAGTAAGATTTCATGGCCTATATTGATTTAGGAAGTACAACTAACACTTAATGGCTATTTAAACAAATGTCTCCATATATATATATGCAGTTTTATTGATAAACAATCATCACTTTCTCTGCCCCCACCTTCTTCCAGATGACCTTTTAGTTAAACTAATTGAACATACATTATCTTAAAGCAGTGTTGTACTGTCTGAGAAAATAATATATAATTTTAAAAAATCATTATAGGGGAAGAGCAAAGGTGACGAAGTAAATAAATGCTGTGCCTATCTTCTTCCATGATCAGATTAAAATTACAACTAAATTATATAACAATCAACCTTGAGAAACATCTGTAGTCCATATGAACAAAAGTTTTATAACTAAGGATATAAAGAAGAAGATACATTGAGGCTGGTGAGAGGCATGGAAACGTGGAGCAATCCAGCCCCACACCTGCATGTGATGGTTGAGAATCAGAAGGGATATCTTTGTCACAGCAGTTCTCCTTGGAGAGGCAAGGAAGCCCAATTCGACCCCAGGCTCCCCAGCTCAGAGTATGGGTGCCAGGAAGAGGAGTCCCTAAAACATTTGGCTTTGAAAAGCAGTGAGGACTATCACAATCTGAGTGGGAGAGAGGCTAGGGGAAATCCAGACATCCTTTTAAAGGGCCCTCACAGAGACTCACTCATAGAACTCACCCTGAACTCCAGTAGAGGAATACTGACTCAGGGTCATCAGAGACATAAGAGGAGAAATTGAGTTGTGTGGCTTTGGGGCAAGGCCTGGAGTGACAGTCACTGTTTTCACTCTGTGGAGTCCTCCTCCTATGAAACCAGCAGGGTTTTAGCTTTCCTGTGTTGAATCCTACCCAACATGGGTGAATCTGAATCTGAATTGGTCTGGTGAGCTCTGCTGCTCCACCCTGCTGGCTCACTGGGACCTCACCCTCCCCAACTGGCCAAGAAGGCACTTTCTTGGCTAGCAGCCAACAATACCCACACTGCCCCTTTTCTTGGAAAACTTTCAGAGTTTGTGGACCTCAGGAGGAAAGCAACAGGCCTCAGTGTGCTGTGAGACTTTTGCAGAGCATCCAGTCTCAGTACTGGTACCAAACCAGAGTCTACATTCACCTGGTAAATAAAACTCTTCCCACTCTAGTGACTCCGTGAGACCCTGCCTCACCCAACTTGCCTACCATAAGAGGCTTTATCAACAGGTAAAACTTAAAGAAGCCACAGTGGCAGCAGGCCTCAGAGTATCTTGGAGTTTTTGCAGAGCTACTCCAGGCCAAGTATTGGTGGCAGCCATCCTTGGTTTGCAGTGTGGCCTCTATCACATGCCTTCAGAGCCAGTACAGACAGGAAACAACCATGGATAGCTTTGTAGCTCCTACCAGGCAGTCCCCAGCCAGTCACGGGCAGTGGGTGACCTGAGCCTGCACTGAAGCCCCTGCTCTTCTGCAGGAGGCCCCAGAACAAAAACTCTTGAAGGTTGGCTTCAGATCACAACAGAGCACCATCCAATTATTCCCACAAGTGACACACACAAAGTTCAGTTTCAACAGACATCAGAACCTGCTGGGGTAAATTTTACTAAGTGGGGTGAGCCCCTACACAGCATCTCATATGCTATGAATGTGGCCAAAACCCATAGTCATCCTGAGGGTCAATCTCACCCATTGATGTGCCAATAGCAAGGAAGAATGAATGAAAATAAGAGAGCACATACAACCCACACAAAAGACACAGCTGGAGGTTTCGTCTCAGGTAACCAGGGAAATGTAGCCATTCAGCCTCACAGGATACCTACTATATAAGGCCACCTGGCAGATTGGGAGACATAGCAGAATGACCTAAGACATATTGATCTAACACAGAGAGGAAACCAAAATGAAGAAACAAAGATATATAGCACAACTGAAAGAATAGGAGAAAACTCCAAAAGAAGAACTAAATGAAATGAAGGCAAACAACCTGCCAGATATAAAGTTAAAAATTATGCTTATAAGGATGTTCAATGATATTAAGGAGAACTTCAACAAAGAGGTAGCAAGCATGAAAAAGACATAGAAACTAAAAACAAGAGCCAGTCAGAGATGAAGAATACAATAACTAAAATGAAGAATGCATCCCCCCAAAAGTCACCAAAATCCTAGATGAAGCAGAAGATTGCAACAGCAATGTAGAAGAAAAAGTAGCAAAAAACACTCAATCAGAACAGCAAAAAGAAAAATAATTTTAAAAAATCAGGATAGTTTAAGAAACTTCTGGGATAACATCAAGTGTAACAACAATTGCATCATAGGGCTACCAGAAGAAAAGAACAAGCAAGGGATTTAGAACCTATTTTTTAAAATAATGAATGAAAACTTCTTAAACCTGGCAAAAGAAAAAGAGCAGTCCAGGAAGCTTATTGGATCTCTAACAAGGTGAAACCAAAGAGGCCCACATTAAGACACATTATAATTTAATTGGCAAAGAAAATATTAAAAACAGGACAAAAAAGGCAACTAGTCACTTACAAGGGACTCCTATAAAATTGTCACTGATTTCTCAATAGAAACTTTGTAGGTTAGAAGGGATTGGCACAAAATATTCAAAGTGACGAAAAAGCAAGAACCTACAAACAAGAGTACTCTACCCAACAAGGCTATCATTTAAAATCAAAGGAAAAATAAAGAGCTTCCCAGACAAGCAAAAGCTAAAGAATTTCATCACTATCAGACCAGTATTGCAAAGAATGTTAGAGGACTTCTTTGAAACAAACAAATAAATAAATATATGAATAATAAAATGGCAATAGTTACATATCTATCGATAATTACTTGCAATGTAAATAAATTAAATGCTCCAGTCAAAAGACATAGGAGAGGTGAATGGATAAGAAAACAAGACTTTTATATATGCTGCCTGCAAGAGACCCACCTCAGATTGAAAGATACACACTGACAAAAGTGAATGGATGGAAAAAGTAATTTAATAAAAATGGGAACTAAAAAAAATAAAGTTGATGTAGCAGTACCTATACCAGACAAAATAGGCTTTAAAACAGAGGCTATAACAAAAAAGAAAGGAGACTCCACTAATCTCACTTCTTGATATTTATCCAAAGAAACCAAAATGCTGCTTTAAGGGGATGTGTGCATCCATATGTTCATTGTAGTATTGTTTACAATGGTCAAGATGTGGAGGCAGCCTGAGTGTCTGTGAATAAATGAATGGGTAAAGAGAAGATTGTATAAATGTACAATGGGATATTGATCAGCCAGTCTTGACATCTGCAGAGTCATGAATACACCTGGAGGATATTGTGCTGAGTGGAGTATGTCAGACAAAGAAAGACAGATGCAATGTGGTTTTGCTTATATATGGATTCTAAGAAACAAAATACATACACACACACACACACAAAATAGAAACAAACACATAGATACAGAAAATATTTAAAAGTTGCCAGATAGAAATGGGGTTGGGGCAAAAAATGGAGTGAGGTTAAGAAGTAGCCATCGGCATGCAAGGTATAGCATAAGGAATAGAGTCAATAATATTGTAATAGCTATATGTGGTGTCAGGTGGGTACCAGATTTACGTCAGGGGATAGTTGGAGTGGGGTTAGAAAGCAGGGTGAAAAAGGTGAAGACATTAAGAAATACAAATTGGTAGTTACAAAATAGTCATGGAGATGAAAGTAAATCACATGAAATATAGCCAATAATACGGTAATAACTATGTACAGTGCCAGTTGGTTACTAACCTAGTCAGCGGGATTATTTTTAAATGATATAAATGTCTAACCACTATGCTGTACACCTGAAATTAATACAAAATAATATTGAATGTCACGTGTAATTGGAAAATTAAAAAGGGAGGTAAGGTGAAGGAGAATAAGAAGTCCAAATTTCCAGGTATAAAACAAGTAAGTCATGGGATGCAATGTAGAACGTAGTCAATAATAATGTGATAGCATGGTGCAGTGTGATGCTTGCTAGACTTACCATGGCGATCACTTCTTTAGGTATATAAATTTTAAATGACTATGATGTATTAAATAACTATGAAGCTAATATAATGTTGTAATATTAGCAATATTTTAATAAAAATATTAAAAATATAAGGAATGCTGATGATGCACTGAATTCAGAAGTAAAACGGATACATAGTAACCACTGCGTCAGTCACTATGCGGAGCACGCTGCTAAGTGCACTACGGTTGCCACCTAGGGATATTCTGTTTCATACAGGTTATCGGCTCTGCCTTTGGCTCTTCTGCACGTCAGGACCAGTTTCAAAATTCATCTTACCTGAATCTTGTGTGATCATTGATAGTTATTTTCAGGATTGGTAGCAGGACCTACAAAAGTTCTGTCAGCCTCCATAGCTCTGAGCTGACTTTTTCTGGTGACCTTCACCAAAGCAGTGAGTGGATTCAATTGGTGTCAGAAGACACTTTATAATGAACACAAAAATGTGAACACTGAAAGCCCAACAGCAGATTTCCAGTTACTATCAGCTCATATTTCTCATTTGAGAAAGGTCATAGGCATACTGTACTGTTTTCAGTATTAGTTTTGATCATTGATTTAGGCAGGCACATACCTCTTAATCCTCAGAGTTCTGTTTCTGCATTAGTTCTGGAAAATTCACTATACATTTACTCATAGGTTAAACAAAGGAAGGGAGACAGTGGTTGTGTTCATATATTAAACTGATATAAGATAGCTATAAGGTTAAATTATGTAATTTTTTTGTTTTTTATGTTTAATTTTAAACATGTTTAAATTATACTCACAAATATATAAACATAACTGACCTATTCTTTACACATACTGGAGTTTGGTGCAAAGAGGAGGTGAAGGAAGTATAAACTGTTTTAAAAAGGGATGGTAAATAATAATAACTGAATACTAAAATGTACAAGAGCTTTGTAGAAGTTAACATATATAATCTCAGAAGCAGTCCCTGAAATTATCATTTTGACTTTACAGTAGAGAAAACTGAGTATCAGAAGGATAAATTAATTTGCTGAATGCCACCAAAATATTGATAGATCCAGTATTTATAGCCCAGTTTGTTGATGCTAAAAAACATACTTGTTGCATTTTATAGTGTGGCCTCCTTAAAGTAAGAGTAAAATTATGCAGGATGACCATTTATCTTTAGAATTAATTGATACTTTTGATTAAACTGACCAGTTCTGGAGCAGTCATCAAGAGGGAAGGTAACCAATGTTTTTATGTGGATTACATGACAAGGGCCTATTGCCTTTTGCTTATGCTTCTGAAATGATTAGGAGACCAAGAAAATCATTGCATTGGGCATTGGGAAGAGCAGTGACCCATACTTGGTATTTGATAGAACTGGGCATAAAACCTGAGGGAGGAAAAATAATCTATTTCATGTTGTATTATTTCTGGATGATTTAATAAGAAAAGTTAGTGAATGTACTCTATTTTTCACTACTGAAATAATAAGTAAAGTGTCAAAGTTGCCATACATTTTATTAATTTGTATGGACAGCAATTGTACAAATTCTGCTAAGAATTTTGGACCAATGGAGAATAATTGTTGTTAAATATTATAAAGTTATAATTATTGCAAAATCTGTAATACTTTTTTCTTAGTAACTGCAAAGATACAGTCTTCATTCAGTACCAGGCAATCTGAAACAGTGTGGGATGAGGCTTTGGGGACTGAAGGAAGAAAGAGTAAAAACCTAGATCTACAATCAACAGGCTTTGTGACTTTGAGTTACTTTAAAAGTCTTTGACAATTTGTGCAATCGTCTGAAAAACTGACATTAATAGTATTTGTAATGCAGGAGTATTGTAAATAAAACAAGATACTTGAAATAAAAATAAAAAACATTATGGATGAACATGCTAGAGCAGTCTAGTTACATTTAACAAAATTCCGCATAATATTTTATTTAATGTTAATATTTCAACAAACTCAAAATAATTGTATTTTTAAAAGTTCCAATGAAAAGGCTATTCTGTATTTTTTTTCTGAAGCACCCAAATTATGTTACTTCTAAATTTATTAATATTTTATATTTAATAATATGAAAAATCTATTTGTTTAGGCTAGTAAACTGCCAAAAAAATACTGTAACTAGAAACTCCAAAATATTACTTGTTAGAAACTGCATATTTGTAAAAAAAGAATAGGTATACCTTAGTTTTTAATATCAGTGCCAAGAAGGATTGCAAAGTTAGGAGACAGTTGCTCTCTCCATTTATTCTAGTTGTCATGTGATTTATTAGATGACTATATAAATGGAAATTGTAAAACAGCAACACCCACATTATAGCAGACAGTGCATGCTTCTTTAATCCTGAGAATATCTGTATTTAATTAATTTTATTAGTTTTATGTATCTACTACAAACAGAATCAAAAAAATGGTTATGATTAAGTACATTAGAGCAAGGACAAGCTGTGTTTAAATACCCAGCTTTTTTTTTTCACTTAATAAATGTATATCAAGTACCTACTATGCCAGTCATTCTTCAATGTTCTAGAAAAACAGACATAAAGAAAACAGACTAAAATCTGGTCCAGATGGTGGAGTAGGTAAAGGCTGTGCTTATCTTCTCTCATGACCATATCAAAATGAACTAAAATCTAGAACAATCATCACTGAGAATTGTCTGAAGTCTAGCTAAAACAGAGCCTTGCAACTAAGGACATACAGAAGAAGCCACATGAAGAATGGTAGGAGGGATGGAAACATGGAATGGGCTGGTCGCACACCGTGTGTGATCATTAAAAATTGGGAGGGATATGTCGGCTACAGTGCTTCCCCCTAGAGAAGCAAGGGGTCCCAGCCCCTGCCAGGATTCCCAGCCCAGGCTTCCAGACCTGGGGAGAGAAGTCTCCCTAACTTCTGGCTGGTCAGTGAAGATCATGGCTGAGAGAGACAAGGGCAATTGCAGTCCCAGGTGATCCTTTTAAAGGGCTCACACATGAATTTCCTCACTAACAGATTTGCTTGCTTTGAGCTCCATTGTTGGGGCAACAGCTAAAAGGCATCAGAGACATAGAGGGAAGAACTGAATTATCTGGCTTCAGGGCAAGGATTGGAAGGGCAGCTTTCTCCTGGATGGAAGAGCTAGCAGAAGTCATTGTATCTTTGTTGAGTCCTCCCCACTAGAGGCAATGTAGACACAAATGGCTGTTATAGCTGAGCCTTCATCAAATTGGCTCACACCATTCCTTCAACCTGACTTCTGGAGATCCCATCCCACCCAACTTTTAGACCCAACCAATCTACTTCCAATGACTTTTCTGTATAAATGGCTTCTATTAGTTCACGCTGCAGGTTTATCTAAAATCTCTCAAAGGTTTACAAAAGCCAAACAAGCAGAATCTGACTTTGGCATGTCTCTTACCTCTGGCTGAGCAGCATTAGTGACAGCCAGACTCAGGTCATGGCTTGACCTTTCAGTGCATGCCCAAGCCCAGCACAAGTGACAGCCATCTGTAGATTGATTTGTGGCTCAAATTATGTGGTCCTAGGCAAGGCACAGGTGGCCAGCTTCAGAATCAGCTAGAACATAACCTGATCACCTTCAGGGACGAAACACCCAAAGGGCACAAAAGGCAGGCATCAGAGCCCTTATAAAGCAAATCCTGCTTTGTTGAGTCACCCTTGAACAATATTTCCTTCACTGCAGGCATGGTTGGTAATCACAACTGATTATGATGACAATCAATCTCTTCCATTGATGTGCAAACAACAACCAAGTCTCACCCACAACAGGAGGAAGTACACAACTCACACAAAAGATGCACCAGGAGTACCAGTTCAGGTGACCAGGGAGGCCATCCCACTGAGCCCCACAGGACACTTACTACATAAGGCCTCTCTACTAAGTCCAATGACATAGCAGCCTTACCTAATACATAGAGGCAAATACAGGGAAGAAGTCAAAATGGGGAGGCAAAAAAATATGTCCCAAATAAAAAAACAGAACATAGCTCCAGAAAAAGAACTAAACAAAATGGGGACAAGCAAGTTACCAGATATAGAGTTTCAAACACTGAATATAAAGATGTTCAATGATTTAAGAGAGGACTTCAACAAAGAGAAAGGGAACTTAAAAATAGAGATAGAAAACATAAAAAAGAAACAGAAATAAAGTATACAATAACTGAAATGAATAATACATTAGAGGGAATCAACAGGAGATTAGATAAAGCAGATGATTCAATCAATGATTTAAATCTAAGGTAGCAGAAAATATCCAAACAGAAATCAAATATACGTATATATATGAGGATAGTTTAAGGGATCTCTGACACAGCATTAAGGATACCAATATTTATATCAGAGGGGTACCACAGGGACAAGAGAGAGAGAGCTAGGAATAAAAATCCTATTTGAAGAAATAATGATGAAAAGCTTCTATAACCTGAAGAAAAAGATAAATATATAAGCCAAGGAAGCATAAGGAATCTCAAACAAGGTGAACTAAAAGAGGCCTATACCAAGGCAAATTGTAATTAAAATACAAAAGTTTAAAGACAAAGAAGCTTAATAAAAACAAGAGGGGAGAAAGGGGAGGGGGTGGGAGAGGAGGGGGGAAGCTAAATATAAGGTGATGGAAAGAGAAGTCACATTAGGTGGTGAACTTATTATACATCAAGTTGACAATGCACTGTAGAATTGTATGCCTGAAACCTATGTAATCCTTGCTAACAGATGTCACCCCAATAAGTCTAACAATAAAAATGAATTAAACTGGAAAAAAAAAACAAGAGAAAAATGGTTAGTTACCTACAAAAAAGATTTGATAAGACTATCAGCTGAAGTGTCTCAACAAAAACTTTGCAGGCCAGAAAAGTTTGGCACAAAATATTCAAAGTGATAAAAAATCAAGGGCCTACAACCAAGAGTATTCTACCCTGCAAGGCTATTATTTAAAATCAAAGGACAGATAAAGAACTTTTCAGACAAGAAAAAGCTAAAGGAATACATCACCACCATGCCAGAATTACAAAAAAATCTTAGAGAGAAAAATATATATATATAAATAATAAAATGGTAATAACTATATATCTATCAACAATTACTTCAATCTCAATGGATTAAATGCTTTGGTAAAAAACATAGATAAGAAAACAGGACCCTTACATATGCTGCCTAAAAGAGATTCACTTCTGATGAAAGACAAAGACAAAAAGTACAAAAGTGAAAAAAGATATTTCATGAAAATGGAAACTAAAGAAAAAAGCTGGTGTAACAATACTTATGCCAGACAAAATAGACTTTGAAACAAAGATTATAACAAGAGACAAAAAAGAACCCAGTAATGCCATTTTTGGCATTTATCTGAAGAAACCCAAAATGCTAGTTTGAGAACACAGGAACATCTATATGTTTATTGCAGCATTGTTTACAATGGCCAAGATATGGAGGCAGCCTGGTGTTTGTCCATAGATGAATGGATAGAAAGAAGGTGGAAGGTAGATATATATATATATATATATATATATATATATATTTGTGTGTGTGTGTGTGTGTGTGTGTGTGTTTATATATGTATAATGGAATTTATAATGGAATATTATAATAGAATAATATGATGGAATAATATGATGGAATATGTATAATGAAATATATATATATGTATGTATATATGTATAATGGAATATTGCCCAGCCTTGGAAAGGAATGAATTCTTGTCATGTGACATCATGGATGGACCTGAAGGGTATTATGCTGAATGAACTATCTTATGCAGAGAAAGACAGATGGTTGCCAGATAAGTGGGGTATCAGAGGTGAGTGAAATAAGAAGAAGGGATTAAGTACAAATTGGGGAGATACAACAAAATGGTGGCATGAGAGGGACCTCCAAAAAACTACTGTGGAGATTACAACTAATAAAGCACCTATACAAACCAAGGTTGCTCTACACAACTCACCATCACAGCTAAGAAACTACTCGTTACATTAAAGGAACTACAGGCAGGCAGAGGGTTAAACAAAGGAGAAATAAAAGGGAAAGAGTGGTGATGTGGCTGCACAAAGTCCCTGCTGGGAAAAGAAGGAAGAAACCTGCAAGTGAGCGCTCCAAGCCTTACTTGGTCTGGGGGACAGTGGGAAATGGGCCCAGAGGCGGTGATGTGAGATACTCCACCCACCTCACTTTGGCCCCAGGAGGTGCAGACCAGTCCACAAAATGCAATAGCCAGACTTCACTTCGGTTCCCAGAGGAGGGGAAGTGGCTAGGCAGTAAAGAGCCATAGTGCAAACGTTCCAGCTAGGACGGAGAAGGAGAAAGGGAGCTGCGTGCATGCATTTCTCGGGCCACATCCAGGATTGTTTTAAACACCAGAATACAGGACTGACTCCATGGCTCAGGGCAGAATCCATGCAGGGGGCAAATTGAGAACTGAAAGGTGCAATCATGCCCAAACTCCCTGCAAGATCTCTGGAGCCACAGAAACAAAGCAAAGCCACAAACCCCCCTTCCCAAAGACCTCTGCCTGCCCAGTATCAGCAGCAAACACCAAAGAAACTACAGCATCACAGATCCAGAGAGGCTGCAAAAATGAGAAACCAGAGAATTTAAGAGATGGGGACAGATGGCCCATCAGAAACAGAGCTTAAAGCAATGATTATAAACTTGCTTAAGGAACTGAAAGATAATTTCAACAGAGATAGCAAGCATTAAAGAAGACTCACAAACCATTATAAAGAAACAGAGAGAGATCATGACTACATTAACTGAAATGAAGAATGAAATAAAAGTCACCAAACTAAATAAAATAGAAGTGCAAAGCAGTGGTGTGCAAGAAAAGCCAGTAGAAAACACCCATTTGGAACAGGTAGATATGAGAATCCAGAAAAAGGAAGATGGATTGAGATTCCTCTGGACAATTTTAAGCAGAAGAATGTTAGAATCATAGGTGTACCAGAAAGGACAGAGCGAGGAATCAAGAGATTATTTGAAGATATAATGACTGAAAATTTCCTAACCCAAAGAAAGAAATAGACATAGAAGTCCAGGATGCACAAATAATCGCAACCAAGATTATCCCAAACAAGAACACACCAAGACACATCATAATTAAAATGGCAAAAATTAAAGAAAGAGAGAGAATTCTAAAAATGGTAAAAGAAATGCAAGTAGTAACTTATAAAGAGACACCCATTTGATTCTCAGCTGATTTCTCACCAGAAATCAGGTCAGAAGAAATTGACAGACAATACTCAATGTGAAGAAAAACTAAGGATCTACAACCAAGAATAATGTATCCAGCAAGGCTAGCATTCAAAACTGAAGGACAGATAAAGAGTTTCTCAGATAAGGAAAAGATAAAGAAATACATCATCACCAAACCAGTACTACAAAGAATATTAGAGAAACTTCTTTAAGATGGCAGAAGGGATGGGAGAGTGGGTAAAATAAAGGAAAGGGATGGAGAAATTTAGTTTGATAGTTGATATAAAATTGAAATCAACAAAAAAACAGAACTCATGGAGAGAATCAATAATTACTAGTTACCTGAGGGTAAAGGTAGAGAGGGTTTGGGGAGAGGGGACAGGGACACAAATGTATGGTGATGGAAGGAGAACTGACTCTGGGTAATGAACACATAATACAGTACATAGAAGATATAATGTAGAATTATATATCTGGGACCTGTGTAATTTTTACTAATTAATGTCATCTCAATAAATTAAATTTTAAAAGTATGAATTGGTTGTTACAAAGTAATTATGGAGATTTAGGGTATCGCATAAGGATTATAGTCAATAGTATTGCAGTAACCATGTATGGTGTCAGATGGGTACTAGATTTATAGGGGTGATAGATGGGAAGAGGTTTGGGAGACAGGATCAAAAAGGTAAAGGCATTTAGAAGTGCCAATTGTTAATTACAAAATAGTCATGTGGATGTAAATTAAAGTATAGGAAATATAGTCAATGATGTGATAATAACAATGTATGGCATGAGGGCTTCTGTACTAGTCAGGGGAATAACTTCTTAAATGATATAAATGTCTAACCACTATGCTGTATACCTGAAATTAATATGAAATAATATTAAATGTCAATTGTAATTGAAAAATTAAAAAGGGAGAGAATGTAAAGGGGAATAAGAGGTCCAAATTTTTAGATATAAAAAAATAAGTTATGGAATGTAATGTAGAACATAGGGAATCTAGTCAGTAATATTGTGATATTCTGATGGCATGGTTCAGCGTGATGGTTGCTGGACTCTCCACGGTCACTTCTTTAGGTACATAAATGTTAAATAACTATCGTGTGCACCTGAAACTAATATAATATTGTATGTTACCTGTATTGTACTAAAGATCTTGGAAAACTGACTAATTTCTTATTATCATATTATTTATAGTCTCACGGGGGAAAGCAAGAATAAAGAATAAAAAACATTTATTTTTAATATATTTTCAGACAGTAAATTATTAATAAGAGGGTAAAAAAAGAGTAAATAAAGTATGTTCTGTTGTCCATAGGGTGCTCAGGTCTGATTAAATGACTTCAAAAGAACAAACGAAACAAAGCCTTGAACAAAATAAAAGATTCAGCTGAAGGAAGTGTTCTGGACAGAGGGAACTGCCCATACCAGTGTTCCGAGGCTGAGGGGGCTTGCCTCGTCCACAAGGCCAGGAAACCAGTGTAGCTCAAATGGTTGGGGGAGGGGAGAGTCAGGGATAAAAAGGAGAAGCTAGCCAATTTTATCCTCCTAGAATAGGATGAGGATTGGTATTTTAGTCTTAGTATGATATAATCATGACAGTGTACAAGTAGGTAATAACATGGTCTGATTCATTTTAAAAGATTCCTGCTGTGTAAGAACAAGTGTATAAATAAGTAAATGGGATAAGTTGAATGCATTTCTAATCCAAGCAAGAGATGAGGGTTTGGACATAAGTGGTAGCTTTGGAAGTGATGAGCACAAAGTTGATTTGGGATATATTTAGAGAATAGACATTATAAGATTTTAATTTAATTTTGTTAATCAAAAAAAATAATAATAATGTTAAAGTTGACTCCATGTCTTATGGCTTGAGCGGCCAAGTGAATGAAGTTGCTTTTTACAAGTATTGGTGTGTTTATTAACTAAATATATGAACTTTAACCTCCCTAAAACTTGTTTTCTTCTGAAAGAAATGGAAGCAAAGATACCTACTTGACATAGGGTTTGTCAGCATTAACAGGTAATACTCACAAGACACTAATTATAGAGCCTGGAAAACAGTAAGCATCTAATGCTGAGTAGGCATAATTATCCTAAGTTATTATTTTAAAAGATGATACCATCATCTTTAATTTGGCTCTTAGCATTTCAGATTTTGTTTTTATTTATTTATTTATTTATTTATTCTGTCTGTTTCTTTGATAGGTTCTCTGCATGCTTCCTATCATGATGAGAAGGAAACACATCCACTATCTTTCTCCACTATCTGTTCACTCCTCCAGGAATCACATGACTTCTTTTGACCTCAAATAATAAAGAAGATCTCAAAAATAGGATGTTTCTTGCTTTTCTTAGATTTGAAGTTATTTTGGGGTACAATTCCTCACCAAGTGTCACCCCAAATGTAAAGACTGAGGTAACCAAAATCTCTGTTCATTATTTCCAACATTTGTGTTTTAACCTGGGATTTGCTTTTTTGTTCTCTAAAAAGATTCCTCCTTGATTTTTTTTCATTTTGTCAGCTTCAGGTTTGTTTGTTTGTTTGTTTGTTAGTTTGTTTTTCATTTGCTCAGATAAGTCTTGTGTATTGCTTCTTTCTTGGGTAAACAGTTACATCAAAAT
The DNA here is from genome assembly GCA_004026885.1 of Lyroderma lyra. Taxonomy (NCBI): domain Eukaryota; kingdom Metazoa; phylum Chordata; class Mammalia; order Chiroptera; family Megadermatidae; genus Lyroderma; species Lyroderma lyra. The sequence goes on from PVJL010004012.1 coordinate 49,304, forward strand.
TAACATCAAAATTAACATGAAATCATAAGTCATTTTATCAGAATAAACTTTAGATATAAGAGAGATTACATTTTTACTATCAGGAGCAGACCTAATACGTGACAATGCTGGTTAAAACATCTTTTTACTGTAAATTATGTTCTCTCTCCACTCTATTCACTTCCATAGGAATTGTAGGTGTTAATCTTGGTGCACATGATGAAATATAAAATAAGACTAGACCTTGTCCTTAAAGACCCCCTAATTTATAATATATAATATTCTCCTGTTCAACTAGGGATGGCATCTTTGTCTAAATTCTAGCCAATATGTGAGTTTCATAAGGAAGCCTTGACTCGATCAGAAACTGTTGGTATTCAAACTCCTCATCTCTTCTCCTTAATCTTGTCTACATTCGTGTGCCTCACCAGATGTCCTGGAAATGCCCTAAGGGCAGAGGGTGGATGCCCACCATCTGGAAATGGTCCTTCGTAATATTACAACAATGCCATCTCCCCTTTCCCTTCACCCATATCAAAAGCCAAACATAACAGCTGGATGTTCAATTATTCAGGATTCATAAGTACTCTTTAATTATCATTATATACCATATTTTAACCCAATAAGGATAAAATTATGCTATGTAGTTATAATTATAACTGAAAGATTTGTTATTTATTTTACCTTCAGGACTTTTAAATATACATTTAAAAATAATTTAAAGATCCATGTTATTTTCTATTTGACACTTTCAATTATTTATTAATTTAAAAGATACATGTTAATGTATAATTATCTTTGTAATTTAAAATGAAATATCTCCAATTTTATTTTGTGTCATTAGGTTCATAGTTAAATAAAGGGAACGTACAAGAAAGCCTAGGAAGATTTGCAAGAACATTAAATTGCTTAGTAATTTAAGACAAACGTGAGTTATGTGCTAACAAGTTATGTAGGCTTTTGCACAAATACGTATTTATTAAAGAATAAAAAGTAATCCTGCCATGACAACCATGATACCTGATATCACCAATTTGTGAATAAAAATACTTTCATAAAGAAAAGCATTGAGAAAATATATCACATGCAGTTTATTACAAATCTAAGAAATAAGCATTTGAACATGAATTTTCAGATATTAAAAATGACTGAAGCAAACATTTTCTCTCTTAAAAACTGTTTTCAGAGGAGGAAGAAAAACCAGGAAAGTGAGAAGGGAGAAAGACGAGGGTAGAGGCAGGGAGGACAGAAGAGAGAGAAGAGGCAGAGGGGAAGAAAGGGGGTTGGGGGATTCTGGGACTGGAGGGGAGAAGGACGGTGGGGGCCAGAGGGGAGAGCGCGGGAGGGAGGACGGCGGCGAGGGAAGCGGAGGCCTCAAAAGGGTGGAAGGAGGGAGGGGCAGAGCCGTGCACCGAGGCCCCAGCGAGGAACAGACTCCAACTCCGACTTCCTCTGCCGCTCTCGGATTCGAGGATGAGCATCTCACCCGCCCCCGTGCAAACCTCGTAAGACGACCGTCTCCCGAGGCCCACTACCCCAGGCGCTCACTGCAGCCCTGCCACTCTTCCCGCTGGTGGTCTCTGCCCTTCACATCCTCATTCCTATCCTGCTTCTTGCGTCCACTTTAGACAAGTCCCGGTGGACCGTCCCGGGGAAGGAGTCCCTGAATCTGTGATAAGACTGCACATTGAACAATGACAACAAAACGTGGACCTGCAGTACTGTCCGCAAGAGTGGCTGGCTGAAGGCGGTGCAGGGTCCTCATGGTGCTTTCTTCCCTCTGCTGTCTGTCCTTCACCCTGTTCATGTTTCAGCTCTACACCATGCGGCGAGGAGGGTTCTCCTACGCCACTGGCCTCTGCCAGCTTTGCACCAGCGTGGCCGTTTGTACCCGGGCGCTGATTCGCGCCATTCAGGTAGAAGAGGTCCTGGAGGCGCATCCGCCAGGCGGCAGCTTCGGTTACTGCTTGGCCCTGGCTGGGCCGACCCACCGCCTCGCTCTGCCCACTGGCACCATCTACATATCCATCCGCAGAAGACGGAGTAAACTTTGTGCGTCGGCTGGCTGCCCAAGCCTGCTCCTGCCTCATCCCGCCACTGGAAAATAAAACCGCTTAACCACCAAAAAAAAAAAAAAAAAAGTTTTCAAAGAAAAATTAACTATTAAATGACTATATTTGTTGTTACTAGATCGTTTAAAAAATTCAAAAAGCAAAAGTAATTTCTGGAAATATTTACTAGAATCTCAATATATTTACTATTCTATCTTTTTAATAAACTATTTATAAAAAAGCTTAAAATTAAAATTTAAGAAAGTGGAACAAACACTCGAAACAGAATTAATTCACATTTCGCTCACATCTCAAATTAGGCCCTGGCAATGGTTTAAGAATGGGAAATGTAGTCGGCTGAGACATGTCTCCCAGAGACATCAGGTCCTAATTCCTAGAACCTGTAAATATTACCTTCTATAGAAACAGTGTTTGCAGATGTGATTAAGTCTTGAAATATGAACTTGAAATGTGGATATGCTGGATTATCTAGGTGGGTGCTAGATACAATCACAGGTATCTTTATGAGAGAGGCAGAAGACTATTGGAGACACAGAGAGGAAAAGGCATGTGAAGACGCAGCCCAGAGGGATTCAAAGGTGCTGCTGGCCTTGAAGACTGGAGGGATTCAGCCATAAGCCAGGGAAAGCTGGCAGCAAACAGAACTAGAAGAGATGAGGAATATAATCTTCTCAGAGGGATCTTAGGTCTATCACTTTAATCTTGGTTCAGCAATATTGACTTTGGACTTCTGGACTGCAAAGTTGTGAGGGAACACATTTCTGTTGGTTCAGCCACATTTCTGGTAATCTGTTACAACAGCCCCAGGAACTGAGGATAGCCGAGAAGGTCAGGGGACAGTATTGTTGCATTTACTAGATTCATTCAAAGATAGCAGTCTTCTGAGATATTTTTTTGATTCATAGGCCTACAAATATGTTCTGTTCTACACAGAATATTTTTTTCTCCTTCCTCCTTCACCTCAAGCTTTTCTTTGCCCGCTTCTCGGTTCCTTCCATAGCAAAGGTATTCTGGTATAGCCAGAGGCCTGGGTTTTCAACTACCACCTCATGTCCTCTGGAGCTTCTCTGCCCACAAGAGGTCCTCAGTCATTATAACTTCTTCAAATCTAGAATTATAGTCCCCGGTTGGGACATTCCTTGACCAATGGTTGACAGGAGCCAGTGTATAAATGCCCTACTCTTCCAGTTTTGGATAAAAAATTCTGGGGTACAAGGTTCCTTGGTACTCATGAATCCGAGACCCAGGTGCCTACAACAGGAATCAGCTTAAGAACAGATGTTTAATCGGCAGTTTTTCCTTCTCAATTTTCCATTTTTAGTCTGCCACTCTTGTTTCTTGAGATGATATTTTAAAATAAAAGATGTACATACAGTAATTCGATTTAGCTTTGCATCTGGATAGAACCAAACATAAGAATGCCCAGTGGTCACTCATTTTAGTCTGACAATGTAGGACTCACTGAGCTCTGGCCAAAGTTTATTTAAAGTGAAGCCAATGAAACCACAGTTCCACCCTGTAGTAATTTTCCTGACCTCAATGTGCATAATTGTGATGGATACACTGAAAGCTAAATAGGGAGCCGTACTTTGAAAACCAATACACTGCTGTTGGTTCCCTGACCTGTGGAGTAACTTGACATGGTAGGCAGACCAAGTGAAAGTCCTCATAGCTGCCTGCCCCCAGCCAAGATAGTGAAACATAAAGAATATTGCATCTCAGCAGAAACTGTACAGATTAGCACAACATCAAAGATTTAAATTATACAAGAGTGGTAATCCCATTGTGTACCTGCTCAACAACCTGTTTTGTACCTGGGTCAGGAGGAGGATAAAGGACTATTGTAAACCCAAGTGTTAGCTCAACTGTAGCTCCTATGCTGGATGTAGTATCTACACAAACTTTGACACATAGTTAGTTCCTAATGAACTAGAAAAAGCATGATTTTTATTCTTATCATTAAAAAGGATCATTCATTTCAGTCATGTCCTACACCTAAGTATAGTATGAGTAATGTGAAGTTTCTCCTGTATTTTTGTGAGACAGATTAACCATCGCCCAAGAGATACGTCAGATAAGTGAGCCACCATATACTTAGTAATATACTTAGCATTGTAGAAACAGAAAAATGCTGTAAAAAGAGTAACATATGAGGGGAACTATTACTCCATGGTTTGGAGTACTGGGGAGTTTCTAAGTCAACATTTTTCTAACCGAGCAGAGCAAGTGTTCCTTAGTTAAATTTTGCTAAATGCTCTTAATAATAAAAACAAACAAACAAACAAAGAAAGAACAAAACTGTGTGCTTAAACCTTAAAATCTAATTGGAAGACACAATAAATATTTATGAAACCATGTGTGAATAATACAATTAGCTCATGACTGTGTGATGAAAACTGTAAAGTATTATAGGCTGTAGGAGAAGGGAGATAGCTGGGTTAGAGTAGTTGCAAAAAGCTCTATAGAAGAACTAGGATTTGAGCAGATACTTGAAAGTAGTAGTTGAAAAAGTACAATGGATAAGTTAAGAGGACAATGCAAAGTTCCGCCATATACTGCATAACGATGCTTCTGTCAATGACCAACTGTATATAGGATGGTGGTCTCATAAGATTATAATGGAGCTAAAAAATCTCTGTCACCTAATGACATTGTAGCTGTCATAATATCATAGTGTAACACATTACTCATGAGTTTGTGATGATGCTGGTATAAACAAACCTACTGCACTGTCAGTTATATGAAAGTATAGCACACACAGTTATGTATAGTATATAATACTTGATAATGATAATAAATATTACTGGTTTATGTATTTTTACTATATATTTTCTATGTTTAAATATGTTTAGATACACAAATTGCCGATAGTATCCAACCCAATAACGCACTGTACAGGTTTGTAGCCTAATAGCAATAGGCTATATCGTATAGCCTAGGTGTGTAGTAAGTAGCCCAAGCCATCTAGGTTTGTGTAAGTGTATTCTATGATGTTTGCACAATAAAAAAAACATCACTGAACAATGCATTTCTCAAAATGTTTCCCTGTCATTAAGTGATGCTTGATGCAGGGAAAGGCATACATAATTTATCGGGCGGGGAAAAAAACCCAATAAAATAATTAAGAAAATAGAATGAAAAATGTTCATTTTGTTAGATTATGAAGGAGATCTTAAACCATTCAGCTTCGTTAAATTATAATGGAGTATAAAAAATCCTAGACTTTTAAGCATAACAATTACATGGCGAAAGCTGTTTGACAGACCAAAGAGTAGGCTGAGCAGATATACCATTTTAAATGAGATAGTACCCTTGTTTTCTGTCCCAACTAAAATGGTACATCTAGTCAGCTTACCAAAGAGAGGTGGCAGAAATGGAGATTTTTAACTTTCCTTGTAATTATTTAACTGGTTACTCTGTTGTCTTCCTTAAAAATTTGTTCTCCTGTAGCTATGTATTCATTAAATTTTCCTTTGTAAGTCTTCTGACTCTACATTTTCTCCCTCCATAATTCATCTATGGCTGGGGATTTGCTTACCACCTTTTAACAGGTCTCTTGATGTTTTTTATTAGGTCACACCTTTTCATTAATTTCCCAGGCCAAATACTTATCTTTTCCCTAGAATTCTTCACTTAGATGATGCCTCAAAAAGGGCCACAAGAATTAGGATGGTTATTAAGATAGCAGAAATCAAACAAAATATAAATTAAACAGACAAATGACATGCTTTTTGTTTGTTTGTTTGTTTGTTTGTTTTCCAGGCAATAAAGGGTTTAAAAGCAGGCAATCCAGTGCTCATGCAATTGGTCGATATTCTAGGCTTTTTTCTTGGTCATGCTGTGTTGTCCTTAATGTGTGGCTTGTCTCCCATAGTTAAAAGAATTAGTCCTCCTTCAAGGGATCTATCTTTATTTTAGGCAAGAAGAAAAGAAAAGAGAAAGAGCAAAAGACCCGTGGAAGTAACATTTATTATTTCATTAGGAGAAAAGTAATCTTTCTGGAATTTCTAGCAGTAAAATTCAGTCTCTGTCCCATCACCTACAAGCACATTATGTCCCTAGATGTAAGGGAGTGTAAAATTTAACTTTTTACCACCTGTAGTTTCACAACTTTACAATAATAAGATAGCGTTTGTAAAATGAAGGATGTCAAGGGATTAAAAGTCTTTGCTGCAACATCCCAAATTGAACTCGTGATGACCCCTCCTAGTTAGGTCCTATTTCAGTGCTTCCTATACCTGTGCATGGTTCCCCAGTCCTCCAGTCACTCAACCTAGGTCAATAGTGTTCATCTTTGAAACTCTTCTATGTCCCATATCCACTCTACAGCAATGCATGTCAATTTTTCTTACACCAACACTAAAAGTAACATTGTTCATCTCCTGAATTACTACAGCATTATTCAAATTATTGTCCCTATGTGTAACCTTACAGTCAAATCTTTCCCATCAATGGACCATTTAGCATCCAATTATCTTCTTAAAGGTAAATTGTAGTGTAGCCCATTGTTTACATCCCACAGTGGCTTCTCATTGCTCTTACATAAAGATCATACTTGTTAACATGACCTAGAATGTTTCTTAAGTCTAAAGGCTCATAAGTTGTATTTCAGCTGTCTCTGTACACAAGGCCAGACATATAAACCTTGATGGAAATTATTTTTCTTTCCTGTTCTTTATTAAATGGTTTTAAATACGTTTTCTTCTCTCTTAGGAGCACTCCCATCTTCCAACTACTTTCAGTTAACTCCAGGCTCTTTCAGATTTCAACTCTGTTGTTGCTTCCTTAGAGAATCATCTTCCTTGAGTCTACCTGATTAGGCAAACATTTATATTTATTGGTGTGATTATTTGATCCTTTGTATTGTGGTTCATAGATTTTTATGATCATATTTGTATAGCCTCTTTCTAATAGAGTGTCCAATAATATATACTTATAAAATAAATAAAGCAAGAAAAAGAAAAAAGCAGGAGAAAAAAATTGAGACAATTCTGTGTCTGTCTTCACTCTAAACTCTGTAACACATTCTATAACTCCATCTCAATCAGGGAGATAAGAGAATCTCCAAAAAATGGTGTTATTTGCATTATTTAGAGAGAAATTACATCCTCAAAAAAAATTCAACACAAATGAATTAAGAAAAAAATAAACAAGAAATATATTGGTTATTTTTACTTATCAATAAGAATGCAAATTTTTAAACAAAATTTTAGCACATAATATAACTGTATATTCCTTTAATAATAAAACCTTACTATTTCATGTTTATTGCAAGCAATAAATACATAGTTTGATAAAGGATAGTTATTAGTATGAAATTTGCATATAGCATGTCAACAGAGTTAAGTAGATATGTTAATTGAAGAGATAACAAAAAACAAAATAAAACAAAGCAAAACTTCTGTTTCTGAAAAAATATCTGTCTTAGCTACAGATAGATTTTTCTTACTCATATTATGGAAAATATCTCTATTGCAAACTAATGCTTGGGAACATTTGAGTTAAAATAAATTTCTTTTAAATTGTATCAGAGTTTATGCTGTGTTCTGGAAGTTTATATCAACAATACAATGAAAGACTCCGACAACAACAACAACGACAACAAAAATAAAATAAATCCTGAAATTTAAATTTTTAAGTGTTACTTCCAGATAACATGATTGGCAGACAAAAACAAACAAACAAACAAATAATAAAACAAAAACAAAAACAAGAAAAATGAATTAAACTATTAGAATTAAGAGAAACATTTAAAAAATTCATATATAGTATTTTAAAAGACAAACACACCAGAAAGTTAATTATGCTTATATCATGGTGTTTTAATGTATAAAAAGAAAATAAGTTTATTCTAGTTTTTGAATTTTCATATTACTTATATGGTCAGAAAGAATAGTTGCTATATAAATTTTTGATAGACTGGGGAATTGCATTAGTTAGAGTTTTAGTGACTTGATATATAGAGTGCATATTGGTCTTTATTCTTGTCAAACTCTAAATCACTTCCTAGTTCTAAGTTAGACACTAATGTAGATAAATTAACTCTACTGTGTCACTTGGGTGTCATTCAGAGCAATGCTCTAATCTGGAGAATCTAGAAAACTGCACAGTAAATGGAAACTAATACAAATGGCAACTGTATGTTTTTAGTCATTATTTTTTAGCATATTTATTAGAACATACAAAGTCAAAATTTGTGGTCTTTCCCACATTTTATCCTTGAAAGTTGGTATTTTATTTTGCCATGTTTTTATTTGTTCAAATAACTCCATATGTCCAAATAACTCAAGTTGTTTTCAGAAGATTTTTACCGAGTTTTAAATTTTATCATTGGTGAAAAATCTTGCTTTGAGGGTTAAATTTAATTTTGGAAATTAGATAAATGCCGCTCAAAATCAGTTATGATCTTTAAGTCTACAATCAAGGTGTACAACAATGCTTTGGTCAAATATCTCAGGACATAAAACATAATAACAGAGGAGGAGGGCAAGATGGTGACTGGGGAGGAGGTTCCTAAAGTCTCTGCCAGAAAACACAATTGAATGGCTGTCTAGGAGCCAAGAAAGAGGACCCTGAGTGACACCACGACAACTGAGAAATCCGTGCATCGCAAGAAAACACCTGAGGGTTGGAGAGAAGGAGGTGAACAGGAGAGAGGGGAGAGAGCAGAGATGGATCACTACCAGACTCCATCACTGCTAACTATCCAGGAACAGCACAGTGCATGGGAGGGAGGAGGCCAAAAAGTGACAAGAGTGAAAGTCAGTCAAAGTGGCAGAATGGTGAGAGACGATGGTGGAGCTGGGCCTTAGAGCAGTGTGTTGGGGACAGACTTTGGGGGCCAGCCTCTGAAGCTATTGAGTAGCAAGAAGGCTGAGTGAGGACTCTGAAGAGCCACAGGCACCTCGGCTTCTGTCACCCTCACAGCCCCCAGCACATACATGTGTGGCTCCTCTGCAGGACTGGGGTTCCTGGCCTATGGCAGAAGCGAGCCAGCTGCCTTTGTGCTCCTGTGACATCAGGCCCACAGCTTTGGACCTGTAGATCATGCGCACCTGGTGCCCACCTGCACTGTGCTCTTGCAGACTCCGCCCCAAATGGCTGGTCCTTGGAACAGGCCCGGTAAGAAAGGCTGATTTGATAGCATTCATCCCAGCCAGCAAAAGAAGCCTGGGCCCACATCTTCCAGCTTCCTTAGCATAGGGCAAGAGGTGGAGCTGCCCCAGCATGATTTTTGTTGGTGGCTCCCCTCTCCTACAGCCTCCCCAATGAACTACAGGAAGTAGAGGGACCCTGGATAGATGTGTACCACCTCCAAACACAGCTGGAGACCAGAGGTAAGGCCTAAATACCATCCCTCTCTCCCAAAACTTGGCCCGCAGTGCCACCTAGTGTCTGCCTCACAGAAAGATACCACAAAAATACTAGCCAGGGATCCTGGGCTCCGATGAATATAACACTCTCATGCCAAAGAGGAAGAACCCAGCAGACAGTATGAATTCCTTAAAATCTAAAGCTGCTCACAAAGAACATGAAAAATCTCCAGAAGGCAGTTTCATAGACCTAGAATTTTCTGAACTAAGTGACAGTGAATTTAAAGTGTCCATTCTAAAGGCACTGAGAGAAATGAAAGCATAGTGGCAGAACATCACAGCTGAGGTGAACGACATAAAAAAAGAAATCCATGAATAAAAGGAATACTTTAACAAAGAAATTCAAAACATAAGGAAGATTGAGAAGAAAATTCGAGAGATAAATACTACAATAAAACAAGTGAGAAACAAAATAAATGTTGTGCGAAACAGGGCCAACCAGATGGAGGAAAGAATTAGTGATATCAAAGATCAGAATATGGAAACATCTCAAAAAGAAGAAGAGAGAGAATATAGAAACAAAAATGTTGAAAGAATTCTGCAAGAACTATCTGACTCCATGAGACAAATCAACATCAGGATAATAAGATTAGAAGAAGGAGCAGAGGACTCTACAGAGAACATACTCAAACAAATAGTAGATGATAACTTTCCAAACCTATGGAAACATTTGGAACTCCAAATTCAAGAAGAAAACAGGTCCCCTAGATACCTGGACCTTAGCAGATCTTTTCGAAGACTCATGGTACTAAAGATGTCAAAACCTGAAGACAAAAGAAACAATTCTCAAGGCAGCCAGGGAAAAAAGATGTATAACCTTTAGAGGAAATCCCATCAGACTGGCATCAGACTTCTCAGCAGAAACTCTACCAGAGAGGAGGGAGTAGAACCAAATATTCAAAATTTTAAAAGAGAGAAACTTCCAGCCAACAATACATTATCCAGGAAAATTATCTTTCAGATATGAAGGTAGAATAAAGACCTTCTCAGACACACAGAAGCTGAGGGAATTTGCCAGCACAAGACCAGCACTTCAAAAATTCCTGAAGGAGGCTCTTTGACCTGAAACAAAACATCAGGATGAATGGAATAGAGTTAGGACACCAAGAAAGAAACAAAAATAAAACAACAACAAGAAAGTAATGACAACAGGAAGTCATTACATATCGATCATCACTTTAAATGTTAATAAACTGAACTCACCACTAAAAAGACACAGGGTAGCAGAATGGATTAAAAAACAAAACCCATCCATACTCTGTCTCTAAGAGACACACCTTAGCCATAAGGACAAACACAGACTCAGAGTGAAAGGATGGGAAACAACACTCCAAGCAAATGGTAACCAAAGAAAAGCAGGAATTGCCATACTGATAGCTGATGAAATAAACATCAGGTTAAAAAATATAGCAAGAGACAAAGACGGACATTACATAATGATAAAAGGCACAATACAACAACAACAAGATTTGATACTAATTAATATATATGCTGCCATCCAGGAAGCACCAAAGTATACAAAGCAACTACTAACAGATCTGAAAGGAGAAACTGATGAAAGGACAATCATTGTGAGAGACTTAAACATCCCCTTAATAGCCATGGACAGATCATTCAAACAGAAAATAAATAAGGAAATATCAGCTCTAAACTACACATTACAGCAATTGGACATAATTGACATTTATAGGACACTTTATCCAGCAAAAAGAGACTATACCTTCTTTACTAGTGCACATGGAACATTCTCAAAGATAGACCACATGCTGGGGCATAAGTAGCCTCAGCAAATTTAAGAAATTCAAAATCATGCCAAGTATATTCTCAGACCACAAAGGTTTGAAATTGAGGATCAACTGTAAAAGGAAAGCAGAAAAAACCACATATACATGGAGATTAAACAACATCTTATTAAAAAATGATTGGAGAAAAGAACAAATAAAAGAAGAGATTAAAAATATATAGAAATTAATGACAATGAAAATACAACACATCAGAATTATTGGGACACAAGGAAAGCAGTAATAAGAGGAAAAGTTATATCATTACAGGCCTATCTTAAGAAACAAGAAAAATCAAAAGTAAACAACTTGGCATCCCATCTTAAAGAACTAGAAAAAGAAGAGCACACAAAACCCAAAGTCACCAGAAGGAAAAAAATAATAAAAATTAAAGCAGAGTTAAACCAATTAGAGAAGAGAAGGACAATAGAAAAAATTAATATTACAAAGAGTTGGTTCTTTGAGAAAGTCAACAAAATTGACAAACCCTGGCTAAACTAATCAAAGGACACAAGTATCCAAAATTAGAAATGAAAGGGGAGCTATTACCACTGATATCACAGAAATACAAAGGATTGTAAGAGAATATTATGAAGGACTTTATGCCACTAAATTTGATAACCTAAAAGAAATGGACAAGTTTCAAGAAACTTATAGCCTACCTAAACTGAACCAGGAAGAACTGGATAATCTAAATAGACCAATCAATAGCAAAGAGATTGAATTGACTATCCATAATCTCCCTAAAGGCAAAAGTCCTGGACCAGATAGTCTCACCAACAAATTCTACCAAGCATTCAAAGAAGAATTAACACCTATCCTCCTCAGACTCTTCCAAAACATTTAAGAGAAAACAATACTTCCTAACTGATTCTACGTGACCAACATTACTCTAATATCAAAGCCTGGTAAAGACAACACACACAAAAAACACAAGTATAGACCAATATCTCTAATGAACACAGATGCAAAAATCCTAAATAAAATATTAGCAAATAGAATACAACAATGCATCAAATAGATAAAGTGTGATTCATCCTGGGAGCACAAGGATGGTTCAACATATGAAAATCAATCAATGTGATACATCACATAAACAAAATAAAAGATAAAGACCATATGGTAATATCAATTGATGCAGAAAAAAACTTTCAATAAAATACAACATCCATTTATAATCAAAACACTAAATAAGATAGGTATAGAAGGAAAGTATCTCAACATAATAAAGGCCATCCATATATGACAAACCCTCAGCTAACATTATACTGAATGGGGAAAAGCTGAAGCCTATTCCCCTAAAATCAGAAAAAGACAGGGATGCCCCCTGTCACCACTGCTATTCAAGGTAGTACTAGAAGTTCTAGCCACAGCAATCAGGCAAGAGAAAGGAATAAAAGGTATCCAAACTGGGAAAGAAGAGGTCAAATTGTCACTATTTGCAGATGACATGATCCTTTATATAAAAAATTCCAAAGATTCCACCAAGAAACTAGTAGAAACAATAAACGAATATAGTAAAGTCGCAGGATACAAAATCCATGTACAAGAATCAACAGCATTCCTATATACAAACAACAAATCCTCAGAAAAAGGAATGAGGGAGTCAATTCCTTTTGCTATCACAACAAAAAGAATGAAATACTGGGGAATTAACAAGGAAGGTGACAAACTAATACACAGAAAACTATAAGACACTTTTCATAGAAATTGAAGCAGACACTAAGAGATGGAAAAATATCCCTTGTACGTGGATAGAAAGACTTAATTAACATTGTTAAAAAGGCCATTTTGCCCAAAGCAATCTACAGATTTAATGCAATACCTATCAAAATCCCACAATCATACTTTTGCAAAATAGATAACAGAATTATCAGATTTATATGGAACCATAAAAGACCTTGAATTGCCAAAACAATACTACAGAAAAGGAATAAGGCTGGTGGTATTACACTCCCTGACTTCAATTTATATTACAAAGCATCAATAATCAAAACAGCTGGGTATTGGCAGAAAAACAGAAACATAGACCAATGGAAGAGAACTGAAAACCCAAAAGTAATCCACAAATTTTTGAACAAATAATTTTTGATAGAGGAGCCCAAAATATGCAATGGGGAAAAGAAAGCCTCTTTAGTAGGAGGTGCTGGGAAAGCTGGAAAAACATATGCGAAAGAATGAACCTGAGCTGTGAACCCTCTCCATATACAAAAATGAACTCAAAATGGATTAAAGACCTTCATATAAGACCTAAAATAATAAGCTGTATAGAAGAAAACATAAGTACTACACTTATAGACCTAGGGCTCAAGGAAGATTTCATGAACCTGACATCAAAGGCAAATAAGTGAATGGGACTATATCAAACTAAAAAACTTCTGCACAGCAAAAGAAACCATCAACAAAGCAAAGAGCCAACTGAATGGGAGAAAATATTTGCAAACAGCGCATCAGATAATGATCTAATATTTAAAATATATAAAGGACTAATACAACTTAACAAGAAAAAAGCAAACAACTCAATTAAAAAGTAAACAGACACTTCTCCCACGAGGAAATAAAAATGGCCAGCAGACATATGAAAAAAATGCTCATCCTCATTAGCTATCCAGGAAATGCAAATCAAAATTACGAGATACAACCTCACACCTGTTAGAATGGCTATTACCAACACGACAAGGAATAACAAGTGCTGGAGAGGATGTGGGGAAAAAGGAACTCTGGTACACTGCTGGTGGGAGTGCAAACTGTGGAAGGCAGTGTGGAGGTTCCTCAGAAAATTGAGAATGGAGTTACCATACGACCCAGCAATCCCCATTCTGGGGATCTACCCAAGAAACTTGAAAACCTTTGTCCGCAAAGACTTATGTACCCCAATGTTCATTGCAGCGCTGTTCACAGTGGCCAAAACATGGAAACAACCAAAGTGTCCTGCGACAGATGACTGGATAAAGAAGCTGTGGTACATACACACAATGGAATATTACTCAGCTGTAAGAAAAGATGAAATATTGCCATTTGTGACAAAATGGATGGATTTTGTTGCTAAGCGAAATAAGCCAGAAAGAAAAAAACAAAAACTGTATGACTTCACTCATACGTGGAATATGAAACTGAAAGCAACAAAGAAAACAAAATGAAAAAAAACAAGCAAAAAACTTAAGGACATAATCAATAGTTTAATGTATATTTGGGGACAAGTGAGGAGGGAATGGGAGAACGGGGAGGGGATGGGAGAGGAGGTTGGGGGAGCTAAATGCATAATGATGGAAAGAGAACTCACACTAAGTGGTGAACTTTTTATACAACAAGTAGACAATGCACTATAGAATTGTACACCTGGAATCTATGTAATTCTTGCTAACAAATATCACCCCAATAAGTCTAACAATAAAAAAATGCGTATTAAAAAACAAGCAAACAAACATAATGGCAATGATTTCACTTGGGTGCTTGGGATCTAGTTGTAACATCTAGTGTTGCGAAGTGTTGTAGACTTCAGAGAAATCTTTTAAGAACTTTCAACATCTGTTTTATCATCTTAAACTCTAGTAATATGATTAATTTCTCTTTTCATATAGAGTTTGTTTGCAACAAAAACAGGATCTATCTAAATACCTTGGTCTGTGGGAGCATTTTTTACATTCATAGCTTCTAAGCTAACAAATCAAGGTTACATGAAATACATGTGTTCTAAAAATGTTTAATAAAATATAAATAAAAGTTGAATTTATAACCCCATAGTTTCTACAAACAAACATCCATCTGCAAAACTTCAAACATTAACACATGTTTATACAGAGAATATTCTTTCTTTCTGCATTTAATATAAGTAGTAGTACTCCATTTACCATCATTTCATACATCTTGGGTCTAAGTAGCTATGATGTATGGATAAACTACATTTTATAGTATATATGACATTTATAACCATGCTTTTTACCAGAAAAAAATAACACTCTCTTAACATGTATCTATATATATAAAACTTTCTTTATGCAGTTTTTGGGAGGAGGTTGTCAGAAGTTTATGGTAATAATACTAAATATTTATTAGATTTATTCTGAATAAACTCTTCTGGGGAGATAGGTATTTATAAGAAAGATTAATTTTCTTTTTTTTTCTTTCACTTTTGACTGATTTTTCTTAAGTGTTACTTAGGTTTCAAGATCACTCTCGACAGAATCATTTCTCCTTCATTCCACGTAAAGTTGATTCTGATTCTTAGGAAATGAAAAGGTCTGTTTGAAACAGCATATTGTGTAGAAACTTATGTAATGTCTTTTTATATCAAGTTTCCATACTTACTATAGATCTTAAAGTGTTAGAAAGTTTAGTTCAGTATATTGTGTAGATTGTGAATGTCAAAATGCTACAACCCATTTTTTCAAAACGTGAGTGTGTATAAATTTTGTTGAAAAGGACCTGTTATCTACTACTGGTTAATATCATAAAGTTTAAAATATTTTGTCCTAAATTTCATTATTCTTATTTCACATTAAAAACACAAGGCATGTATCTTATAAAACATAAAAGAAAAATATGTATATAAGGGCAGAAGTAATGTCCTAAAGTGTCACATAGTGTGATATTGTTATGTTACAGAATTACATGCTTATGATTTTGTAGTAAAAGATTTGGTATAGATTACCAGCTCTTAAAAAGGTGGCATTATTTGTGCTGGACCCTATGTATCAAGTAATATACTGAAAGAATTAACATGGCCTGGCCCTCAAGTCTCATAAAGTAATTTTGTAATCAACCTTAATCCATTTACATTTCACTGGAGTGACTAAAGATTAATACTTTTGAACAGCACTTACATGAGAGGCAATGTGCCCTGCAGTCTTCCTACGTGTGTGCTTGAATTTTATATGTCCATTGGCTTGTCTTTCTCAGTACCTTTTGCCCTTCTCTCATTTCTTTCACTCTAAATTTTTGTGAGGCACAGAAGTTAGACTCGGTCTCTGTGCTCTTCATTCATTCATGTTCAAGACAGTACGTGTGCATGACCAAGACAATCTGCCCTGTTCCCATCACTGAAGCTCTCTAAACACCTTTCTTGCTCCGTCCTTGTACCCACAGCTGCAGCCACCCCAGCCCCTTTACTCCTCCCTAAGTTGGTCAAGGCCTTTGGACTTGCCCTTCCCTTACCTGAGTACCTCCAATATCCACCTGGCTTGTGTATCAGTTGCTTCTGATTGTTGCTCTAATGTCCCTCTCTCAATAAAAGCTGCTACTACCAAAAAATTTACATTTAAATTCTGCCATCACAAGTGCCCAATGTCCCTTACCTTGTTTATTTTTTCCTACCCTCTCATCTTTTCCCTAGTATTCCTCTTTAATATGTATTACTATTTCAAATCATTCTACAACTTACTCTTTTTATTAGTATTATCAGAAGTGTATCTTTAATCTTATTAAATGGGATAACTAACTTGTTGGTGTGGTTCTGTATGCGTGTTCCATTATTCCATTATTATTATTCCATTTTTGCTATTTTTAAGGATATGATCACCAAAGATTCTCATGCAAATAAGTGCACCTGCAGGAATTTTTTTTAGAGGTAGATTTTTAAAAGTAGAATTGGCAGGTCACAGTCACAATCTATACACATTAAAAAAAAAAGATGTTATTCATAGAGTTTTCCAAAAATTATTGCTACATCATATTTCTTATTGTTGTATATGACAATGGCAAACTACCTATATTCTCAGCAATATCTTATAATATAACATAAGTTTTTGCCAATTTAAATGAGAACTATGTTAACTTGTTTAATATATTTTTAGATCTTTACTGGCCCTTAGCCATTTTCATGACTTCTTTGTAATTGAAATATTTATATTATTTGACCATATATCTGTTTGGTTATTTGCATTTCTTCCCAACGATTTTGAGTAGCTTTTGATATATTTTATGTATAAACTATTTGTTATTTGTTTACAAATACTTTTCTGAGCTGGTGTTCTATTAATCTACACTTACACTTAGTTTTGCTATGAAGTTTTCCAGTTTTTTAAATTTATGATTATTTTCTTTAATCTTTTTATTTATGACATATGGGTTTTTATGTTATGCTTACCAATTTTATCCGAAAATTTGAAAAGTGAATCTCAGATAGCTAGATAGGTAGATATAAAAAAATCTATATTATTCAGCGAAAATACACAGTATATAAGGCTTACAAAGTTATGTGCCTTTACTTTTTCCATAATAAGAGGAGTCAGTGATCCCAGTTTCATTTAACAATTTGTTCATTAGATCCTTCATGATATGAAATATTTAATTTATGGTTTAATAAAGTTATACTCATACATGGGCTTGCTTTTGGTTGTGGCCCTTCTGTTATGATGTATTTTAACAATATTACATTTCCTTAATTATCATAGCTTTACGCTGCTCTACTATGAGTGCTAGGGCACTTTCTTCTTTCTTTGTTATGCATTTTCAAAATGTCTTTGCTTCCTTGTCCCTTTCTTGTCTGAATATTCTTCCCAAAATTTATGTTAGGCAATAATCACTATCACTATTGTTCTTTGTACAAAGAATAATTTAACTTTACCCATAACAAAATTTTGAGTGAAGCAAAACACATTGAATTTACTGTCATTTAAATGAGTTCAAGCAGCCATCCTCTTTTTAAATAAAGTACTTAAAATTTATATAATAATTGTTCTCTTACTCTATTTGTGTTTCTTACTCTGTAAAACAAAGAACACTACTTAAACACAAATACGTCTTTCATTATGAAAACAATTCTTACAAAAGAACTATTAAACTTCCCCACAATACAATTAATGTTAATTCAGAAAAAACAACAATATATCAATATCTGCCTCATTCCTTTAGTCAGATTACAAGAGTGTAAGGTTATAAAACTACACACACATATACACACACACACTTACACACACACAGTTTATACTCTTTTTGGTTTCATTTACTTGAGATTCAACCTTTTAAGATTTTTCCTTATACTTGTTTATTCATTCTAATCTCTACCGTTGTATGAATATACCACATAAATAATTTATCTATATTTTTTGTTCATGGACACTTGGGATATTCTCAATTTTAGTCATTTTGAATGTTGATGCCATTATCATTATTAAAAATATCTTTTGATGCACACTTATATGTGCACATATATATGCGTATTTATTAACATTTATATACCCTTCTGCTGGTCACAACTAGAAGGGAAAATACTGGACCAGGTTACATCTCTCACCTTTAGTTGATATTGGCAATCTGTTATACAAACTACTAGGCCATTTTAATTTTTGTTTTGCTTCTTTCTTAGCTTCTTGTCCAACAATGAGATATTAGCCTCTTAACTCCTGGTTGCCTTGATTTCCCCACACTGCAATTTTTGTCTCTTCATTCATCTTAGATTATCACAAACTTTGCTAGCTTCTCCAAGTTTTATCATAAACTTTGCCTAGATTCTTAGGTTCTCATCCTATACCAAACAGTGGTACATAACCATAGGAAAAAGCAGCTGAAAACCCCCTTTAAGACTTGATGACCACATGTCTGGTTGAATCAGCTGTTCTCTAATATTTTTAATTTTGTTTTGTTTGTTTGCTTGACATGACATGTTATCCAGATACATTCCCTTTCTTTCAATTGGGACATTGGTCTTCTAAGAATTATCTCTGTAACATATAGGGTAAAAATGTTAGAGCATCTTTAGTTGAGGGTTTTGGGGAGATGAATTGACTGGAGATTGTTCTAGATTTTGTCAGTTGAGAAGTTGAAGTACATCCTACATTGAGAGATACAATATTGTACCTGATATACATGAACTACAGAAGGAAATTTGTGTATAAGAAGCAATTCAGACAAAGAAGTTGTACATTTTGAACCTCTGATTTCAGAGAGGCTAAAAAAAAAAACTCTATGCTAACGTGTGTCCTTGTCTCTACATTTAAATATTTCAAATAAAGCCACATATATAAACCATTCCAACTCTGTTCAAATTCCAGACGTTGGAATGCTTCCCATTCCAATAGTTCCACAGTCTACAATTATCATAGCTTTGGTATTAGGACGGAACACTTACCTTCTCAACTGCCATTTACAAAAATTCCATGTTATTTCTCAAACTATTTAATACCATTAGTAATGGCAGAATATAAACATGAGATTCAAATCAGTTCTTATGTTGTCCTTGAATGGTATAAAGATTGTAAGATACTATCAAGCAAAATGAATGGTAGATGAAGCGAAAAAGTAGGAACTTAAATTGATATTTTCATTAGTACAATTATGTTTTTATAAGTACAGCATTGTTTTACTTGTAAAAAAGGGAGTATATATATATATATATATATATTTATTGATTTATTAAAAAATATCCAATAAACAGTTACTCTAGGCAAAGCAGAAGTTTTCATGTAAGTAGCATTTAAATACATTAAGCACATTTGTTGAATGACCAAGTTTGTTACGTCCAGATTCTGTCTCACATACATTGAAATTTATCATTATTATTATTTTATTTGTAGGAATCTTAATAAAAAAACTGCTAAACATTGTGTTGCATCCAAAAGAAAGACTAAAAATATGGTATAAATACAAAAATATAAATACTGAAGGTGGGGTAGAGTACAATCAATCTCATATTTCCAACTGAGTTTACCACTTGTCTAGCAATTATCGTAAGTGCTTCCCCACCACTGAGAGTGAGAAAGGAAGCGGCTGTAGCTGCCACTTCTGTGTTATATGTTGCCATTTTATCCAATCTATTCCTGTAAATAGCTTCTCAAAAACCTTAAATACCTATCTCAAAAGTACTCCTTAAAGCAAAGTACCCACTCATCCTTCCTTCTCAGAACTTAGTATTTCAACTGCCAAAAATTCACAAGGGATGGAACAGGCTTGCTGAGAGAATGAAGAAAAATAAAATAAATAAAATAAAAAAGAACTACAATGTAGTGTTATTTTCAGAAACTATGGTTTACTTTCTCTTTTAACGGTGGCAGTACATTGTTTTAGTTAATGCATGGACACTTAGATAAAACAAAACAAAACAAAAGAAAACAAAAACACTGACCTGGCAGTAAAATGCCTTTAACTTGTCACAGGTATATCAAAATACTTATGCTTTATTACCATATCTTATCATATATTTGGGCTAATATATTTTTTAAAATTTTTTGTTGAGTGTACATAACAATACTTCTAAATAGCATTTGGGAGAGTAACATCATAGTCAAAAGTAAGATTAGTTCTAAGTTATTTTAAGTAGGTATATTTCAATTAAAATTATGGGATAATCATACATGTCTGGAAATCTGCATAACTGTGTGTAATCCCATTTCTGACACTAGCTACCTTTTTCTCTGGATAGGGCATCTACTAAACTTGCAACAATAACATGAAGAGTTGTAATCCATAATCCACTGAAATATCTTTCAGGTTTAGTGATCTATCGCCTGCTGCAGGCCTTCTCTTAACAAAGGCCTTCACTCATAACTGCACCTTTGCAACAGAATTCTAGCTGGTTTGCAGTCCTTCAAATATTCTTATGGTCCTTCCTACTTTTTCTCACTCTATCAGGTCTCATCTCACATTTCTCTGCCCAACTGATTACACATCAATCATTTGCTTCTCTAACTATGATGCCTATCACATTGAGTACCTGTGAATCTGTTTAACTGCCAATATCTACAACCCCTTTCTGTCATTTCAATTTTATATTCCACTATTACAATGTAGTCTCTGTTTCCATCTCACTGTTGCTTTTTTTCTTTTTCCTTTTAGCATCACTTTTAACCCACTCATCAGTTTACTTCTGCTGTTCTTTAAATTGAAATAACTTATTCTCTTACCCTCTTCTCCAACATTTCAAAAAAGCATCATCTTTTCAATGACCCCTTATAATCACTTTCAGGGGTGTCTAAACTTTTGGCTTTCCTGGGCCACATTGGAAGAACTGTCTTGGGCCACACACAAAATACACTAACAATAATGGTAGCTGATGAGCTCAAAAAAAGTCCATGGATAGTTTTCATAATGTTTTAAGAAAATTTACAAATTTGTGTTGGGCCACATTCAAAGCTATCCTGGGCCACATGCAGCCCATGGGTCACAGTTTAGATAATCTTTCTTTAGATTATGGTTTTATTTTTCTTAACTCTTAGGCAAATATGACAGTGTTTGTAAATTTCGTCTTTCTCAAAATCATTGTATCCTCCTTGAAATCAAAGACAGTGTGATAGACTGTGTAACAAACATAAGTGTGGTTGGCCACATAATAGCATGTAGATTATTCTTCTGAATTTCTTGTCACATATTCATATGAATCAGGTATCTTATTTCAAGATAAGAAAGTAAGTTTACACCAAAACACTTAATTATACATATCAGACACAAGAAGAAGATATTTAATTAAATTGAAATTTTTCTAAGGGTTCAGGAATCAGTTGGTGGTTCCCATAATAAGGTGTAAAAGAGCTATGGAAATATGAAGGAGGGTGCTTTTGAAAGAATTTGTTTGTTGTGTGTTCAGAGCCACTCAGGGAGGATGGGTCGATGGGCCTCATGTCTCTCAATTCAAGCCAAGTGAGAGAGGCTTTCACTGGATAATTTCTAAAGTTCAAAACTTGTCTCCTATCATTAGGGGTATGAAATGGTGGTGTACCAGCCAGGTTTCTTCTATAATATAGATATTTATAGAGATAGATGAATAGATAGATAGATAGATAGATAGAGGGCTATCCAGAAAGTATTCAGCCATGTAATACAAAAAATAGAGGCATTATGGCTGAATTCTTTTCTGGACAGGCCTTGCATATAGATAAATTATGGATAGATGATAGATGGATGGATAGATAGATAGATAGATAGATAGATAGAAAAGTATTTTAAGGGATTGGCTCATATAATTGTGGAGCCTGAAAATTCTGAAATCTATAGGGCCTTCTGGCAGTCTGGAAACACACAGGAGTTGATGCTCCAATGTTGAAATAAAATTTCTTCCCTGGGAAACTTTATTTCTTGCTCTTAAGGCCTGCTTATGATTAGATGAGGTCCTCCCATATTACAAAGAAGAAGTCAACAGATTCTAGATATTAACTATGTCTACAAAACACTTTCACTGCAACATCTAGATTTGTGTTTGAATAACTGTGTACTATAGCTGTTCAAGTTGACACATAAAACTAACCATCACAGATGTTATTTAAACTTCTCCCTGAAAAATCTCAAAGGCAAGCAACACTGTTGAGTATGATGATGGACATAAATAAAAGGTAGCTTCTTAATTAAGTTTCTTCTGTTTCACTAGTTTGCCAGAACAGAGCATGTGTAGTCCTCATAAACCTGAGAGAGACTCAAGATTAGGTCATAAGATTACCTACAAGGGAGTACAGCCCTCATCCCAGAATTACGAAGGCATCACAAGATCCCTGGATACGGACAGGCTCATGGATGGTGAGCCAGACAATCATGCACTAACTGCATCTAAGGCTGCAGGTGTGACGGTCCTGGCAGTAGGGCTGAGGTCACTACAGTCCTACAAGTGCCCATCAGAAGAGGTAGTTATATACACAAGCAGCTACTAGTAACTTAAAGTCAATCTTCAGCAGTTCCATTTTTAAAAGAAGACTTTCTAGCTCCCCTCTTCTCTCCTCCAGGCATACCCCTCAATACCTAAATAGTTAGACATTGGACCCAGCGAGCAATGTGGGAGATGATGAGCATGGGTGCCAGACCCAGCTCCTTCCCAGGCTGCAGGTAGCCAGTCCAATGCCCTCTGGAGTTGGAGAAGTGGAGCAGCTTCAACATTAAAAGAAATGGTAAGTTTGATTATTTCGTAGGGATGAACCAACTTGAAATTTTTGGTAAATATTCCTTAAATAACCAAAGAAAATTTTGCCAAATAGGAGTTATTTAAAAAGTCATGAGTTTATCTAAATGTTCATCCAAAGACACAGGGAAGACTTTCCATACACAGATTTTAAAAGTAACCTAATAGGAACATGCATTAAAATTGTTTTTTTCACTCAGATTTGTGGAAAATACTGGTTGCAATACTCTATGAGTGACAAAATAGGTGGTACCAAAACATGTAAAATTTAATAGTAGAAATAAGAATGCTTTAGAAAATTAGAAGTTATGCTGAAACTTGTAGACTTGGAGATAGGAAAAAGGAGGAAAATAAATAAGTGTGATTTGTTCAGTAGAAAGGGGGAGGCAGTTTTAACTGGAGCTATGGGTTTGTACAGTAGGGTAGTGGCACGTACCAGTTGTTAAATGCTAGAATAAGAACTGTGATTTCACAGTCAATTGAAAGTCTTTAGATTTTTTTTTTTAATGTGTACTACTATGATTCAACCTATGATGCAGTTGCAAATCTCTAGTAAGAATATAGATAAATACATCTACAAACATCTATGCATGCTATTATGTAATATCTGGTATTATCTTATTATTTAATGCAAATCAGTCATTTTGTATATTTTAAGCTACTTTCATTTTTTTTCTTCTTAAAAAGTAGCATTCAAAATAAATCATATTTTACAACTTTAGAATCTAATTTTCCTAATGACTTTCTTTTGGTGATACACACAAAATTTTAGTCATAAGTGCCTCTATTTTTATATTACATGACCAGATACTTTCCAGAGAGCCTATATATACATATACATACACATACACATACACATATACATATACATATATGTGTGTGTATATATGCACACACACATATACATTTTTATATTATATATACTCATTTTATACATACATGTGTGTGTGTATACACATACAAACACACACACACACACACACACACACACACACACACATATATATAAACCAAATAGAAAAATGAAGATGGCATAGGAGAAAGTTGGGACAATTAAATAATAAAAAAAAAAACATGAAATTGGTAAGCCAGGACGGGGACCTCTAACAAGTAATTTGTGAGCAACTCAACTCTCCTTGACACTTATTAGTCTGTTGCTATGAATAGAATACTGTTGTACATACAGGTAGTATCATTCCTCTGAAACTATGTATTTCTTCCTCCCTGGCTGGTTTCTTTCTTAAGCTCCTACCTACCCCATGCTTCTTACTATGGCAACAGAAGTTCTCATGAAACATAGACATTGCTCCTCTCTCACTTCCCACTGCCTGTGAGTCACCATTAAAAAGAAATTCTCCATGATTATACCCAACTATTTCAAAATGGCATTCCTAGTCCTTTATGAATGAGCCTTTGATTTTTTTTCCAACCTCATCTCTTACCATTTTTTTTTTGCATGTGCCATATATTCCAATGAAATAAAACTATAGAAGCATCTCAATGATGTAGGCGAGGTAAAGTTAGGGCATGGATAGCATCAAGTCATTGTTTACAAAAACTATAAATATTTTTTAAAAGATTCATTGTGGTTTCTTTCAACATGGGTATAAAAGCTTATATTATAATCATGATAAACAGCTAGTGGATAATGAGATTTTATTGCCTGTTCTGGAGGAATAGAGATTCCTCTGATCATGATGCCAAATCATGGCAGTTAGGCACCAAGCCCTGCTCGACTGAAATCAGCCTTTCTAGTTAACCTCGGAGACATCCTTAGAACATTGCTCCTCTATTCACAAACAGCTGGTTCAATCCTCTTCTCCACTAAATGTGAATTAAGGGTAAGGGAATTAGAGAATAATAGACAAAAGCCTGGACTTTAGATTACTTAACAATTAAAATTATTTTTCTGCTTTACACCTACTATTTATGTTACCTTTGGAAACACTGCAGTCTTAGTCTTTTAAGTCCTCAAAATTCTCATCTGGACAATTTAGTTACCAACTTAATAACCAGTTGGCTTATTATCTTTCTTGGAATCAAACATTACTTCCTAAGGCTATTATAGATTTCATTCCATTTATTTTTTGTTAAATAAATTTGTTCACCTTATTTATGGATTTAAAAATTTAAAAACAAAAAAAAAACATGTAAATCATGAGAAAAATGTGCAAAATTTTTTCATAGTCTCTTAAAGAAACCAACAAATACACAGAAACACTCATTTTATTTAATGTTATTTAATATTTTTCTCTATGCAAAATTTTGTTCATAGTTACAATCATTCAGAAAATAAAATTGTATCCTCTGCTTTATTCATGTAACAAGAAAAACAAATCTTCCTACATTATTTTAACTGCTTTGTAAATATAAATTTAATGACTGCAAAAACATTCTCCATTTAAGATTGATAATCTGATGTACTTATTAATTTCTATTTCTATTCAATGATTGTTTTAAGAAAACAATTTTTAAAAGTTGTTTAACAATTGTTTCTAAAAACTCAGTATTGAAGATAATATTTAGGGAATCTCTTCATGGTTACAGATTATTAATAACGTGTTTAGATTAAATTTTGAACTGTTTGCCCCAAATAAAGTTACCTGGTAATTTAATATGATAATTTTATGTTTTTTCTATTTATTGTCACATGTAACACTGATTATTATGTGTTGTACCTAAGAAAATTATCTATAATTATTCCTTTAAACATTTATTCAAACATTTTAAATTTATTATTGTACCAAAAACTATCATAGGTGTTGACAATACAAGATAGAAATAATTTCCTATTTTGGGAGTTGCAATTTGAGAGAAAAACTATATCATAAATCAAAAAGTAAGAATAGAAAGGAAAGATAGGCTGGAAGGAAGGATAGAAAGAAAAGGGGAGAAAGAAAGGATGGGGAAGGGGAAAGGGGGGAGAGAGGGAAGGAAAAAGAAAGAAAACATGAAAAGAAGTAAAAAGGAAAATGAAGCAAGATGTCCAATAATGAAAAAAAAGAAAGTTCTGCAAACAATTGTGATGTATGTTAATAGTTAGTCTGCCCAATTGGGAGCTAATGAAAAAAAACTTAAAGACATGACTAATAAATTGAACACCAAGTTTAAAATAAAGTCACTAACACATGCCTGTTGAAAGAGTTAGGAAATAATATTTCATAGCTCAGAATTTTTATAGTAAAAATAACTTGGATATCAATTAATTGTGGAAAATTCAAAACTCATATGTAAGTGAAATTCAGTGTCTAAAGTGAAAGAAGTGAATCCTGATGAATTGGTTGCAAAGCTTACCCAGTGGTACACTCTAATATCAAGAGTGTTCCTCACCTTTCTACATGTTGGGTATAATCTCAAAATCAGTAGTTAAGGATGCAGGAGTTTCATGAAATCCCCCTAATCTTAAACCTCTCCAGGAATATGCAGCATAGAAACTTATCATCTTGCCAAAGCAGACTGGAATGCTAACATGCATATTAACTAATGAGAACATTACTCAGGCAAAATTAATCATTTTGATTTTTCATTGATGTTTGAAAAGACAAAGTCTGATTATATTATCAAGTTATTTCTCAGAGGCCAGAGCAAGAGAAGCACTTAGAGAAGGACACCTGGCCTCATATTTTTCTGAGAGAGGGTCTTGGCTTCTCCTAATTATGATGACTGAATACATTCCAACTAGATTTGTTTGTTATCTTCTTTGCAAATGATCACTGAACATATGATGATTAAAAGAGACTTCCAAATGCAAATATCTCAATTAGGAAAGACATGATTTCAAGCACGATAATAAGCCTGCAATTGATAAGCTGGTTACTAAAAATATTCATATTTCAGTACCAGTGTTTTCAAAGCACTAAATAGTAACATTATTTCCTTCATTTACATGGCAACTGATTAGGATTGTGTTAAAGGTAGTACTTCTTAAACTGAACGTTTTACCTTTGATTTTTTTTCTGTCTATTGTAATTACTAAGTTTTCAATTGCCAGAAAATATCCCACTTTGAGAACATAGCATTATAGGTGAGTGGTTGTCTGCATAACAATATTTTTGAAAATTAATTAGGCCTTGAGATAATGATCTTTTTTCCTCCTTGGGATTTTCACTTGCTTAGAAATAGTATGAACTATTTTTTTCCAAATTGAGTGGTGGCTTTTATAGAACAATGAGAAAGCTGGTTCTGTGTGGGTGTCCTTTGTTTAAAGTGCTGCCTTCTATTGTGAAATTAAACAAGTTGTATTCAAAATTAATGCTATTTCCCATTTCTTAATAGGTTCATATTTACGGCAGTGTAAGTAATGTCTGGTTTAGACAGGCCAGTGGGTCTGTTGTAAAGAAATGTATGTTTATTAATCAGTTCTTCAAGTTCTAAAATCGGGAGACAAATGTAGCCATGTTTTATAATTTTTTTATTCCTCAGTGTGTGTGTAGTTACAAAGAGTGATTTTTGTCATCTTTTTAAATCAGTATTTTGCAAATTGGTCTGCCTAGAAGAATCCTCCAACCCCAGAGATTTGGAAAGGGCTGCTCTGGGATGATGTTTGGCATCATATTTTATGAGGCTCCCTAGATCACGTCCACCACTCATATTTGTTGTGCCAGGGCAAGGCAACAAGTAGAAGTCCAAGTGGAGTATTTTCAAATATTCTACAGTTTTACATTAAATAATCAATCTCTCAATAAGAAATGCTTGATCTTCCTACCTTGACAAGTATAATAAGTAGTGATTAGGACTCAAAAGACCAGATTCACATGCTATATTTGAGTACTCCTAGAAATTCTCATAGGAACATGACTTCATCAAGCGAGTCATGTTGCCCCATTTAGAGACATTGCCCTTCTCTTTCCACCCCTAGATCTATCCTGCACTGTGACACACTTAAGTGGACACCATGCTCCAGTACTATGTAGACAACCCAGCTGCCTCTTGAAAAGCTCTTGGTACTAGGGGTGTGCACAGTAGATATTGCCCAGTAAACATGGCATGGTCTGCTCTTGAGATGAGATGATGGGTGTAGGACAGGGCCTCTGCAGGTCCTGGAAGTAGGCTGGAGCCTTTCTCTCGGGGAATTCTGGAGTCTTGGGTACTGGGAGCACAGTGTAGAAGAGAAGGGATACAGGATTTGTGTGAGTGTGACCATCAAAGTAAGAAGCTTCACTTAAGGAGAATCAGAGAATGTCTCCAGTATGAGCAGCAGTGAGAAGCTGGGATTGAGAAGTATGGCTCCACACTTCTGTGCTTTAGGTCTTAACAAAACAAGGCTTGTCATTGTACTGCTTATGGTAGGCAACCCTAAGCTTAATGGATGACTAATCTTCAGCATTCCACAGCATATTTTATTATGGTATTATCTGAAAATATACTTTAGGCATATCATTATATACATACAATTCTAACCTAACATTTAACCCTAATTTCTGTGTGTGTGTGCACATGTGAGCATGCATGCATATGCACAAGCATATGTCTGTCTGTTGCTGTCTCTATCATTTTGTACTCCTGTCTTATAAACTTCTCTATTTCATTTTCTCTATTCTTTGTTATTCTTCTTTTAATAGTGCTGCGTTTTTCTCTTACTCTGTCACTCTTGCATTGTTTCCCAGTCTCTTTAATATATGTACACTCACATTTAAACACACACATACACACACATATTTTAAGTGGACTGAAATACAGAAGTAAATATAGATATGATTTGATCAGAAGTATTCAGAGACTGAGATCTACAAATATATTATACTTTGCATCCAAATCAGAATGATACTACTAGCCAAAGAAAATTTTTATATAATATTTTTTCTCACCTTCTACATATTCCTCTGGACTGGAAGAACATAAGTATACCTGAAATACCATCATTTTAACTAAGAAGGTATGTTAAATTCAATTAAATAAACATATAGCTATTATTCTTTTATTTATTTTTTTAATTCATTTTTATTGTTAGACTTATTGGGGTGACATCTGTCAGCAAGGACTACATAGGTTTCAGGCATACAACTCTACAGTGCATTGTCAACTTGATGTATAATAAGTTCACCACCTAATGTGACTTCTCTTTCCATCACCTTATATTTAGCTTCCCCGCAAATGTTTATTTGAGGACGAGTGGGTTAGGGAGGGGAGAAAGGGGAGGGGGTGGGAGAGGAGGGGGGGAAGCTTCTTTTAGGTAGACAAATGGCATATGTCATTTACTCACTGAGGAGATAAGGATACATTGTTGAGTGCAACTTTGGGAAAATTAATTTATGAATCAATAATGCCAAAAATCAAATGTGAGAGGAGAAAAAATTATGTCATTTCATTAAATAACTGAATGATGGTATCCTTTCTGAAATAGATTAAATTATTTGGTTCAGATATACCTCTAATTTCCATAGACACTATCGTGGAGTCACCTTAAGCAAAGTGCTGTAGGCCATGGATTTGTTATCAGACAACTACTTCCTTTATTTTAGAAGCAAATCTCTAGATTTTGTTATTTTACTTCTTCCTTCTTAGATGTTTATGTATTTCAAAATGAAACCATGATGTTGAAGCATAAAAGACAAATACATGTGGTACATTCTACTTCTGATAATTTATTTTCCTATTTCAATAGTTGTATAAGCATTTATAAGGTTTTGCTTTTTTATTTTGGAGAGGAAATATGTTGGCCTTTAAAACATAATTTTAAGAAAACTAACATCAATACACCTAAAATACGAACTGCTTAGATGCTAGCCATGTTGACATTTGTTTGGTATTCTTCAAATAAGTAACAGGCATACCTCGTTTTATTACACTTCATATTAAGACACTTGACAAATATTGCACTTATTTTTTGTTTTTACAAATTGGAGGCTTGTATCAACATTGGAGGCTCAGATGGTTAACATTCTTTAGCAATAGTTTTTAACTAAGTTATATACATTTCTTAAAAAATACAATGCTATTACACACATAATAAACTACCGTATAGTGTGAACATAACTTTTATATGTACTAGGAAATAAAAAAAGGTTGTGTAACTTGCTTTATTGTAATATGTGCTTGGTTGCAGTGTCTTGAAATGAAACCCATGATATTGCTGAGGTATGTCTGTAATTCAAATAGATTAATAAAGAGTAAGTGGTTTCTACAATTTCGTCTGATAATTTTATCGCTGCATGTTAATTTTCTGCCAATCCTAAATCAATAGATCTTTATAGTTAATTAATTTGAGAAATTCATTACTGTGACTTTTATTATGCCATTGTAAAGTAACTAAAAATTGAGTTTTTGCAAACTTATCATAACATGTAATTATGTTATCTATATTAATGTAATTTATACATTATGCATATGCAGACACACCATAGACTGATTTTATTTTTGTATTTATTATCTGAGGCCTTTAAGATTTGAGATTCATCATTTATTATTTTTGCCACATATTGAAAAACAATATTATGGAAAACATTGTAAATGCTAACTGCCAAATTTTAACATGAATTTTAAAGAACTACACTGCTTATTTCTGAAATATTCTGACCACATGTTGCTTTAATCAGCAAGCTTCTAAAAAACATTGAAGAATATATGTCCTTAAGAAGACTATGTGACTAAAATTATGAAGTCTCTGAATCTTATACTCCAAGTGCTTGACAACTGCAGAATTACAACTTTGAATAAACAAAAATATATTCTTTTATATAATAATTTAGCCTATTATTTTTTGGTCTTAGCAAAAGTCTTTAAGAGAATTTATTTAATGGTCCTATTACTTTGCTTTATTTAAATTCCAAGAACTTCAAGGCTCTCCTATGGACGGGAGGAGGGATCATATCTCAAATGAGAGAGCAGCAGAAATTTTCACTTACAAAAGCAAACTATAAGGTCAATTCTGAAACTTTTTTTTTGATTCAAATGAAGCTGTAGACCGTTTTCTTTTATGGAAACTTTGAAACAACAGTGTATTTTTTTTGCACAATTCATTCATGAAATGAATGATTTAAAATTGCTTTCATGGTTAATGTGCCTGCACCATGATTTACTACAGAAAATATAAAAGTTTGTAGATGTCATCTACAACTTATTCTGAGAGAAAAAAAAATGGGAAAACAAAAAGAAAGACAAAAAAACTTGAATAAATGCATTCAAAGCTAAGGCAGCTTCTTGTCAATTAAGTGAGGCTTTTTATTAGCTCTCAGGTCTTTCTCAGCATAGTTTTTCTTCATTAAAGCCTTCCACTCCTCCCCCACCTTATTCCTGTTTCTGCACATGCTTTTGTTAAAAGAAAAGCAGTAAGAGCAAGCTATTGTGCAAGCCTGATTCATATTCTTCGTCTGGTGGGAAAAATTGAGGTTCGATTCCATATTCTGTAATTCTTAAATGGGATGTTTCAGATACTTGTTCTCTCTTTAACGATATGATACAAGGCTTGTCCTATAAAGAAAATAGATAATTAAAGTGTTGCTGTGTGTGTATGACATCACAGGTCTTACATGCTGCTGTAAAATGTTTCCAACAGCTTATGAGGAAAAGAACTTGACTGTTTACAAAAACAAAACTTTTTTTCCTCCTTTTTTCTCTTTAAGACTGCAAGATGGCAGTGAGGGTGATGAATGTGGTTTCACATATCATAAATTTGGCACGTGTATACCAATGAAAATGACTCAACTTTCATTCTGCAACAAGTTCATTTATACTCATAAGGCAGCATCTACTAGGAGGACTTTGTGAATTTAGTCCCTGGAATCTACATGGTGACACGCAGTGTGGTTTCTTTTTTATTTACTCATTAATTCCATCTGGTTGGTTCTATAGACTAAGATGGGGGAGGAGGGTGGGAACAATACTGTTGTCAAGAATTATGCTACTCCCTATGATGAAAGGAAGTGACCATATTCAGATGATGCCCGAAAAAGCCATTGAACAGCACCAGGCAATACAGAACCTATGGACAATTCCATTCACTTGTATTTTTATCATAATCTTTTCCCCATGTTTTTAAAATTATTTTCAATGTGATTTTATATATGTATATATAAAAAGACTTTATTTTTCAAGTACATCTGAACAACCTCTAATTAATTGTTTTCTCCACTTCTAGGGAAACAGTCCATTCAAACTCTCCTTTTCCTGCATTCTTTCCACCTTTAAATCTCTCCCAATAAAGAATGAAGTTATTCTGGCATAAAATTATTCTTGCTGAAGGGGAACCGGAGGAGGGGTTAAGATAAATCAGTGCTGATCACTCCCTATGGTTATTAGGGGAGAATACCCTCCCTTAAACCTGCCCACTGATGCCAAGGGCTTTGCTCAGAAACCAGCAGATGTTGTAACAGAGATACAGGTGAGGCACAGCTGTACAGGTAGAAATTTAAGTGGAGACATTTCAAAATACTGAGACTGAAAGGTTAGGGCTTAATTGAGGTGTTTGATTTTGGAAGAGATTCGCAGAAAAACCATTTCGTAGAGCAAGATCCACATGGCATGTGTACACACCTGCCCATTTAGTAAGAAAGAAAGAGAACTCAAGGTATTGAATTGAAAATGAAACATTCACTGAAACATTATCTTCTTTCTCCTCTTGTTACAAACTGAGGGACGTAATGATCAACATCAAGACATAGTGAAATGCTGTGCGTACTGCATGTAGTGAGTTGGAAAAAATCAAAGAATTTGGGGAAGAACTTCTTTCTTCTCCTTCTTCTTCCCTTATTATCTCAGTGCTTTGTAAAGGCCAACATTCCCTGAGTTAACACAATTAGCAACACTGCTTAGTTAGCACAAGCATGTATTAATTGAGAAAATCAGTATTGATTATTATATAGTAAGTGTTACAAAACTAAATTGCATTGCAATCACTCAGTGTTCACTTGTGCCAAGGTAAGTGCCAATAAACATTTCTATTAATTGGAATTGTTTTATAGGTCTAATATTTGTTAGATTTGCCAATGAGCCAATTACTTTATGTAAGGGCTATACAAAGCTACCAGAAATTATAAGCATTTTATACCTTCCAATATATCTAAAGGTTTTGCTTAATCAACATTATTGGGTGTAATGTTGAGACTTGTCTTAGCCAAAAAAGCAATTGCAATCTTCTAACAGCTTATTTAGTATTAACATTATTAATGATTTTAAGTTATTTTGAGAGTATATGAAGCCAGTTATGTCCTACTTCAGATATATCAAGAGAAGACAGGGTCCTTTGGAAAACACAATAATGCTTGGCAAAACAGAAGGCAGCAGGGAAAGACCAAACGTGGGACGATTGGCCCCATAAAAGAAGCCATAGGCTGAGTGTGCAGGAGCTGAGCGGGTCTGTTGAGAACAGGACACTGTGGACATCACTCATTCACAGGGTCACCAGAAAACGGAGTTAACTCAATGACACATAAGATACACAAGCCAGTTAAAGTGATACTTTTTTTAAAAAATTTTGCTTTTTAATTCAAGTTTCTAACTGTGTGATTGTTATTTAAAACTAGAGGACAATCATTATATAAACACTCAAAATACACATTTGTGTATACTTAGGAATGTATAAATCTAATTGTGCTTTTGGAAAACATATTTTATATGTTTCCAAAAATACATTTCTTATACAAATTAAGAAATCATCTCAGATTATCTTACTCTGAAAATTGATAAGTTTTTAGTATCTTATTAGAAACCCTGATAGAGTTTAAAAATCTGGACTGGGTTTTCAAAACTTTCTAAATTCTCCTGCCAAAGTTGTAGTTTCATATGTCACAGTCACATCACAATCCTGTGAAATGAATGGCATAGTGTAGACGTATTCTGAGAGTGTCGTTGAAATCATCTGGGTGTGCTTCTGTTCTCTATAGTTCCCTGATCTATTTAGACTCTTGGTACACAGACTGAGCTGAAGGTGTGGCTACAATGCCATGGTCTGTTCCATTCTTTCCCAGCATCATATCCCTGAACACGCTCCCGGATGGGAATGTATTATTTATCCAAGGCGACGTGCATGACAGCCCTCCATGGATTATCCATTGATGTGTTGTTGTTGGAGCATCTGCAGAGGGGTGAGGCCCAGCTGTGCCACATTACAGCAGCTGTGGGTGTAGCAACTACCTGGATATCAACAGGGAAACTGCTCCGTGTTTGGCAACACAATGCTATCCACAGGATATATTGCAATATTTATCTTAGAAACTCAGCTCCCAACTTGGGTAAGACTCTAAGTGGGAGATTTCATTGAGCATTTTTTTCCTTCTGCTTTTTAAACATGATTTGCCTTTCATTTGATATCCAAAGTTATGCTTCCCTAGAAAACTTTCAGGTACATTCTTCAAAGCAAAACAAAAACAAACCAAATACATATACACATATAAATACCATACATACATATATACACACACATATATACACACATAAACATGTTTTTGGCAGAAACAGCACTTTAGAAAACTAGTTTTTTAATGATAATGTTTCAGTAAGGAAATACTGCTTTTAATTATCCTGTAAATTATCTTCTAAATATCCAAATCAAAGTTGTTGAATCAAAACTATCAGTAGGTAGACGCAAGGGATACCTCTGCAGGTGGAGGGTACCCTTAAAAGGCAGCAACATTTGCTGCTTCAATTCTTTAGTTTCTATCTCTCTGGAATTATGAACAAACAGATAACCCATGGACACAATCAATAGTTTAGTGTTTATTTGGGGGAGAGCGGGGAGGGGGTGGGAGAGGAGGGGGGGGAAGCTAAATATAAGGTGATGGAAAGAGAAGTCACATTAGGTGGTGAACTTATTATACAACAAGCTGACAATGCACTGTAGAATTGTATGCCTGAGACCTATGTAATCCTTGCTGACAGATGTCACCCCAATAAGTCTAACAATAAAAATGAATTTAAAAGAAAAAAATAAATTAAAAAAAAAACACATGCAAGAAGACTTTTCTTTACTTCTCAAAATATATGAAGTCTTCCTAGATGAGTACCATTTCAATAAATTATAAGTAATATAATACTTTAATTCAAAGTCATACCAAAAATATATACCATGAAAGATTAAAATGTATAAGGTCACCTTTTCTTTCATCAACCTTACACTCTAGCTACTTCTGACTTCCTGTATGTTCTATGACACAGAAAAATGAGATTTTACCTAAGACACCAGACTCTAAATATTTTAATTACTCCCATGTTTTCAATGGAGTTTTCCCTAGATGTTTTCTAGAAATTGCTCCATTACCTCATTCATCACCACCTGGATAGTGCGTGTTCTGCTGACTTAGTAAGAGAACTGGAAGAGATATGGAATAAGAAAAACTACGCGACATCTTGCATTGACTAGGTTATGATTCTCAGAAGAGAACACAATGATGAATTTACTGTATCTAGGACATATTCTAGGTATTTTCTAATCATCAATACATTTCTTCACCCAATTAAACATTTTCTTTTTTCTTTTTTGTAAATCATTGAAATATTCCAGTGAGTATTATAGGAGGTTTAAGACATAGCAAAGGCATTTGAGACCTTATATTCCTATGGTTGCCGAATATTTAAAAGGCTTATTAAAATCTGTCTAATAAATCAATTAGATGGTCAATCTTTATTATGTATGTTTTATTCAGATAATTCTACAACATACTAATAATGTGAGCATTTGAGAAAGAAAATGGGCACCAGTAAATGATAGGTTTTATCATAATTATTATTTTACCTTTTATTAAATTTAAACACATGCATTCTTTTATGCTTCGCCAGAAACTGCGGTAGCATCTCTGTCTAATTTGTTCTATGACCTTTCTGATAGTAATTATTAATATTATCTCCACTTCCTATAAAAGCAGAAATTGAGGCTTTGGAATGTTAAATAATTTGCCAAAGATCACTCTGCATGCAAAACTCTTCACCTGAAAAGTCTACACTCTCTCTTGTGCAATGCAAAATTTTATTTTAATATAACCAGATGGGAAAATCTAGTAAATTGGAACAAGTGGTCAGTAGCTGCCAAAAACTGAAAGTAGATTGAGAAGAGTGAAGGCTGAGAAAAAAAGTGTTAGAATCAAGCCATCAGGTTATGACTTCCATTTCATGTAATTCTGTGGAAATAAAGATGAAAGGGAAAGAAAAAAAGAAGTAAGGAAACTAAGATTTATTCCTTCCCAAACATTTTCCGTGCAATATACTAGGCACTCTTAAATATGTTAATTCATTTAAATATCACAACAATGCTCTAAAGTTGAGGTTTGTTGTCTAGTTTAAAAGATAATGGAATTACAGGGCACAATAGGATAAAATTAAGTTGATGTTCACACAGTTTGGAAGTAGTGATGTTTGATTTTGAATGAAAATATTTTAAATCTCAGTGAATGTACATATCTTCTGCTGTAGATGGAGGCATTCTTACTTATTTATAATGTGAATTTTCTTATAAATGTCTTCGTATTTCAATGCTCCTAACTATGTAGCTAAATAAATATTTCAGTGTCTAGTCAGGTTTGAGTTTGGATGAGGGAAAAATTATAAATGCAAAACATAATTTATAGAAAATAAAAATGATGCTTACAATGCAATACAATTTCAGAATATAATTTTAGCTACATCGAAGTAAGCCAACTGTTTAAAAACTGGCTGAGTTATTGTATTTCTAACTGATGTTAAAAATAATCAAACAGTAATTGAATGCCTCCTGTAGTCCACGAAGTCTCACACGTTAGTTAGCTTAATTCCCGGCATTAGAGTTCATGGACATAATATTTACAGAGTATCAAAATGTGACTGAGATGTCTGCTGAGTTTAAAATGCTATTAAGGAACAGAAACTGCATTTTTAAGTGAAATGTTATATCTTTAATGCTCTTTTCCTTAATTTCTGCTACAAAAAGAAAAGCATTCATTGTTAACAAAAATATATACTCTCTGTCTATATCACAAAGTCACTGAATTGACTTTTTTCTCTGACCTATGTCAATGGGCTTGTTGCATTGTGACATACAGGTAGAGACAAAGACACGGGACTTCTGTATTTATGAAAAATGGAACTAGCTTTAAAATCTGTAATTTTCATTTACGTAAACCAGAAGAGCAGGTAAAGTATTAAAATAATAAATTTAAGATTAATGCTTAGATATTCTGTGACTTACAGACCTCTTCACATTTAAGATCAACAACCTTATAAATGACATTGACTCCTACAAGCATGGCCATAACATAGAGAAGATATTTTTTAAAAAAATGAGTGTTTAGAGACATTCAATATACTAATTCTCTGTAAAAATATTATTATAGTATGAAATTTTTTGTGTAATATACCACCAGTACTAAGTGTTTTTATTATTATTTATTATTTTAATTGTAAAATATACCATATCTGCAAGGTTATTGAAACCCAAGCTTACTTTTTTATTGTCTCTTTCTGATTAAGAATTGCTGATACATCCCCAGTAGAGTCAACAAGTTTGTATGTCCTTTGAAAAAGTGGGTAAAGAATTTAAGTCAAAAGTTAACTTTCATAGAAATATCTACACAATAATACAAATCCTGACTATAATCATACTGTGGTAGAATGATTTAAAGTTATTTTTTGAAGCAATTGTTTTTGTCAAAGAAAATCACAACACACAAGGTTGCTTGATAACTCTCTTACTGCAAATATGTCACTTTTTATTTACAATGACAAAAAGGTAGATTGTTCACATATGTGCACATGTACACACATACATACACACACAGACACTTACTTGTGACTAGAAAATTACAATTGCAAAAAGATAATGACTTTTCCAAGTGACAAGGTAGAACTTAGAACCTATGTTCTTAAACTGTAATCTAGAATCCTTTCCCCAACATCTGTCAACCAGAAATTTCTGGCTAATTATGGCATCCTGGAATTCTCCTGTGGTTTAGAAAAAATTATTTCATACTGATAGGGTATCAGAGCTATAAATGCCAGAAATAAATGCTACATTTATCACAATAACCATTTTATTTTTTTTAATTCATTTTTATTGTTAGACTTATTGGGGTGACATCTGTTAGCAAGAATTACATAGGTTTCAGGCATACAACTAACCATTTTAAATGATTTCAAATATTAGAATATTTTCTTAACAAGCCTTATGCAGAATAAAGGCATTAGTTCCACTACGTATTTAGGCCTTGCCATGTCAAAGTTCTCAAAGCTTTAATTTTTCACAAAGCCTTCCTAATGAGTTCATTATTTTGTTTATTCTGCTCATGGAAAGTTTGATATGACCTTTATATTTGCATTGCTAATAGCTCTCTGGGGTTGGTTTCCAGGTTTTTTCTGCTATAGCACTTTGACAAAAATAATTGAGATCAAAGTCCATTTGGGAAACATCCGTCCAAACTGACCAGTAAAGGCAACAGTGGGGATCATCAGGCCAATTTCTTCAGCAAGAAGTTCAGGATCTGGGGTGAGGCACATAAAACCAATAAGACAGAATTAAATTCCTAAAGCAAGTAGAGAATTCTAGCAGAAAAGAGAAAGGAGATAACGTGAGAAGTAGGAATGTTCACACTCACATGCTTTATAGGGAAGCAGCATTGTCTGCAGAGAAGACAATGCCCATGGTTTCGTCACGCTGCGGTGCACTTGGATGTGTTTTTCTCATAAGTTCTCAAATTTAATCGGTGAAGAATTACCTAGAGAAAGTGATGGTCA
Organism: Lyroderma lyra; assembly: GCA_004026885.1. Lineage (NCBI taxonomy): Eukaryota > Metazoa > Chordata > Mammalia > Chiroptera > Megadermatidae > Lyroderma > Lyroderma lyra. The sequence continues at coordinate 87,960 of PVJL010004012.1, forward strand.
TTCATTCAACTCTTATTTGTTATATACCAGAGATCGGAAATACAATAAAAACTTATAACCGTATGGGGAAAAACAAAAGTAAGCAAATAATTAGAAGCATTCACAGGCACAATGGCTGCCCAAGGAGAAGATTGTCCATTCTATATTTCTACACCAAAAGTCATGGAAAGCTTCAGGGTTGTGGGGTGGAGTAATGCTTGGTTCAGTCTTGAAAGGTGTTAGCAATATTCCAGGTAGGTGAAAATAGAAAAAGTATTTTAAAGAAGTCGGTGCTTGACGTCATTGATGCACTCCAGGAAAGTGGAAACCATTCTTTATGCCTAAAACCAATAATCGATGGATATTCCTGACATCATCAGGGAAGCTGCATAATGACCTGCACTCTAGATATAGACCGCTTGATTAAGTCCTGGCTCCTTCCTTAGTATCTGTGTAACCTCAGGCAGGCTATAAAACCTCTTTATGTTTTTCTGTGAGATGAGACTAATAATAGAACCTGTCCCATAGAGTTGCTATAAAGATTAATAGAGTTAATACTTGCAAAGCATTAGGAACTCTTAGCACATATTATACTAAGCACAATATAAAATCTCTACTCTAAATATAACGAGCAACAATCTCATGATTAAATATGTTTTAGAGGTATTTCTTAATTCCCATCTAATGAATATATGTTCTAAATTAATTTCTCTTCTTGAAATCTCTTACACATTCTATAGTTTAGATCTTCTTGTCATGTGTTCTGTTGTTAACTTCCATTTTAGTAGAACCTTGGAATATTTTTATTACAATTCTTTTCTTTACAATATGCCTTCTAATGTTTCTGAATTTCTGACATTTTATTAGAATTATAGCAACAAGTATACCCTTGTAAAATGTCAATTTTCTAAAACTGTTAAGCAAGCTGGTGGTGAGACAGAGCTTATTGTTTTCTGCAGTAAGGAAAGCAGCAACTTAGCTGAGCTTTGGGTGCCTGCAGCAGGAGGTGCGGTGGGGAGGGATGGGAATTTGAGGTTTAGTTTAAGATCGGTCTTTTCAGGGTACAGCAATGGAGAATGGGTAAAAACAGCACAACCGGAATTTGGGAAGCAAGGGATTCAAAGACCCTAGGACATATGCTGTCTGTTGATCTTTCCATCAAAGAGTTGGTCATTCATTTCTGTAATGAACAATATTAGGCCATTTGCTGGGGCAAGAGTCTCCAAATGTGGTAAAGCCATGTCACTGTTTTGGGCAAATTATGTGGGAGGTAGTTTCAGAGCCTGAGTCCACGCTATGTTTTGGCTCTTACTTATCAATCAAAACATCTTCCTAAGTTTGAGTGTTAGGAGGCAATTTGCTGGTATAAATTGAGATAATGGCTTCTGAAGACAGAATGCTGGTGTCTAAATTTAGGTTCCCCAGTTTATCCTGTCACCTTGCACAAGATACTTTACCTCTTTGTACTGCTGTTCCCTCATTTGCTAGTGAGAATTATTATAATACCTAGCCATGGATTGTTATGAGAATGGAGTGAATTAACATGTGTAAAAGTTTTTTTTTTAAGTAATGTGCTATCCATAGTGGCTATTCAATAGATAAAAGCTATTATTGATCTAAAATTAAAAGCTAGGACACTATTTTGGGGTACATGTAATGAATTATCTATGCTATAGCTACTGATGCAAAATTAAATAAATATGCTTTTAAAAATAATTTTGTGTAATGTATATTAAAAACTATTACTTAAATATCTAACTGGAAAATTATGACTTTAAATAAAATATTTTTGTTTGCTTTTTAAAATTTTCTGTTCACCCCTTAAATCCTATAAAGGTAGGAGTTTTCAGAATTTTTATGTGCAACCACCATTCTAAGTCATCTTCAATCCAGCTAAAATCCCTGATTTATTTCAGTGAATACTGATATCCCTAAATCAACTCCTACCCAAATCAATTCCCTTAATAATTTTATTACATTCTGGTCAAGACTGTTCTATCTACTCTCAGGTTCCTTACATCAATTCCTCCCTTATTCGCCCAATTGCATGCAGTTGAAATTATATTTAAGTCATCCTAGATCTCATTTGGCCTTTCCACACCAGGCTCCCTTCACACAATCTAGAAAATGGCTAATTCATGTTGACCTTCATATTCTCACCCTGATTATCCCTCTGACCATCTCTCTAGGTCAGATATTTATCATCCTTTTCATGAACTATTGCAGTTGCATTACAATACTTTCCCTGGGTAAAATCTATTGCTTTTTATATCCATCTTACACACCACTATCAGATTTTTTTTTTCTAACATACAGATTATATCAAGTCACTTACCTGCTCAAGTAACTCTAGTGACTTACCATGGCTGATGGACAAAATAAATGTCACAGTGGTATTTCCGTCTTCTCCAATACCTGGTTCTAACCTCATGTCTGGTAATAACCTTCTTCTGTCCTTCACTTATTGCTTCAGACTGTGCAATAATGTCCCACAGGCATTCCCTTGCTCAAGTTCTCCTCACCTGAAATGATGCATTTACCTGCCTTTTTTCCACATTTTTATGTTCTGCCTATCCTTCCTATTGAATACTTATTCCTTTAGTTAATATAAAATTACTTCCTCCTCTACTTTTTTCAAAACAGTAGATCCAAGTTTGTAGACACTGAAGCTCTTAGAATTTTTCAAGTCCTGCATATAATAAAAACATTAAAAAATAAAGAGTGAAAAATTTTAGTATAAAACTGAATATGTATTAAAGTGAGAAAAAAATTGCAACATATTATACAATTTTAAAAAGCTGACAAAACAGTGAACATCAAAAATCATGTAATATGTAGTATACTTCTTAATGAAGTAAGTACCTCAGATCTATAGTACCAATGATTTTACAATGTATTTTCTCATATAGTAAGTAGAAATTAATTATTACTTTATGCATGATTGATCAAAATGGGTTTCAGGTTATTGATAGCTTAGAATTTCCTTAAGTCTAAAAATTTATTAATATCATTAAAAATTATAGATATCATCAAATTCGGGGACATTCTATTAATTTTTTTACCCATTAGTTGTACAATTTTAGAGAATGCTTCTTTCTATCTCTATACATTTTAAAAAGTAGCCCCACCCCTCTACACACATCTTTGTGAGTAGGTGCATTGAGAATACCTGTATGTTGCTATGCATCTCCAGTACTGCACGTCTGGGTCATGACAACATGTGAGTGCCCGGTGAAAGTGGAACCCATTTCTACACAAAAGTGACTATCAACAAGTAAACTGTGCAGGGAAGTAACTGCAAACAACTATATCCCACTGAACTGATGGAATACCTCTGGCCCTTCTTTCTCCTGGCTGACTCCTGCTAATGCCCTTAGCCGACATCACCCAAATTAAGGCATATAATAACATAAAGGTGAAGGCTGACTGGAAATACACAGTGGGCTTCAACAAGTGCTATTTCGATAGCTTACTTCCACTGCAAGCCTGCTCACATAAGAATCCCTAAAAATGAGCTCAGTTTATCTTCATTAACTTCACTTAATGTGCTAGGAACAGATTAATTTAGCTCTAATGAAACTCTTATTTCCTGCTGCTTTGCATTGTACTTGATTGTGCACATGTATTGTGTACATGTGCTTTATTTTACTTTGTTGTACACATGTCTAATTCTTTGTTGGACTGATGATTGGCAATTAGTTCTGCCTTTGCATCCTTTGTTGTAGTGGTATTCTACGGATATCCAACAATTATATGTTGATTTAAATGGAATTAGTTTGAGAATAATCTAGGGTCATATTAAAATGACATCTTTTCCTTCTTTATACATTGGCACCAGGTCAGTGATATAGTGATACCAACTAAAATTAATTTTATGTACTTCTATATTTAAGAAACTAATTAGCTTTTGTAGGTATTAATTTATGCATTGGTATAATTATATCAAGATGATGACATTTTATGCATAAAAATAGCTGTCATAGAAGGGTAAAAAAGTAAAGTGACTGTAAAAATGAGTGAATAATTAAAAGCCCACTGTTTCTCCTAATAACATTAATCAAATGAAAGCATCTACAATTAGAATATTTCCTTCAGGGAAACTACATATCAATCATATTTACATTAAGTTGAGCCACACGAAATTGTCAAACATTTTCACAATTCAACCCAATATATTGATATAATAGGTTCTTCTGTTTTTAGTTATAAAAATCAAGAAAAATGTAACATTTTTTCCCACACTTAGCTCTCAAATTGCTTTTAAAAATATTTCAGATTATGTTAAGTTATTGTTCAGCTAGTGGTTATGTTTTTTTAGCCATGTTTACTGTGAAAAGGCAATAGCTATAAGCAAAAGTAAATCTACTAGGGTACTTATTTATAAGCTGTAACACTCTGTACTTTCACACAATAGGCACCTTCTATCTGTGATCTTAGACAATTGCTGGAGTACACTATCTAGAATTGAGCTTTACATAGAGACAAGTAAAACACAGGATCTGCTACCAGCATTAATATAGACAAATACTGCATTTTTTCTTCAGAAATGCATACCCTAAACCGAGCATATGCTATACACAGCTGTAGTAGCATGACCTCTATTTTTCTCTACCATGTGTTCTCAAAAGGTTTATTTCCTTTTTTCATCAAAACTTAGCTCTACTTCATGTTAGGTATTGATTAGCAATTTATGTAAAATTTATAATTACTGAAAGGCCATACAATATAAAAGTGGGATTTTAAAAATAATTCTTTGTTCTGATTAAGAAAGTAATACACACTCACACAGACACACACAGACACACACACACACACACACACACACACACACTACATTGTAGCAAATTTGGAAATACAAAGTGGGTCATAGTAATCAACAGTAAACGTACACCTTAGAGATATCCAATGTTAATGTTTTGATCTGAAATAAAAGCTGACAATAATTTTTCTATGCATATATATAAACTGCAAAATTGAATTATTAAGTAATTGGCTTTATTATGATAGAACTCACATACCATACAATTCACCCAAGAAAGTGTACAACTGAATATTTTCAACATATTCACAGACACAACCATCACCACAGTCAATTTTAGAACATTTTCATCACCTTGAGAAAAAACTCCATGTGCTATATAGCTATCACTCTCCTTTTCTCATCTTCCCTCCTGCTGCCTTCAATGACTGCTCAAGTACTTTCTGTCTCATACTATAGATTGCCCTATTTTGAACTTTCATATAAATGAAGTCATAAGAGTATGTGTTTTGTGTTTTTTTTGTTTGTTTTTTTTGTTTTGTTTTGTTTTGTGACTGGCTTTTTCTACTTAGCAAGATGTTTTTAAGGCTCATCCATGTAGCATCTACCAGTACTTCATATCTTTTCAGGGTTGAATAATGTTCCTTTGTATGTATATGCTCCATTTGTTTATCCATTCATCTTCTGAAAGACTCTTGAATTGTTTTCACCATTTGCCTATAATTGTTAATGCATAAGTTTCTGTGTAGACATCTGTTTTTATTTATCTTTGGTACATGCCTATGAGTGGAATTACTGGGTCATTTGGCAACTCTGCTTCATCATTTAAGAAAATGCCAGGCCATTTTCATTTTGTAACTCAGCTATAGAACACTAATCCAAGTTGAGTTTCCACTAGGTACTCTGTTCAGAGTTATCTGTTAAAAGAGATAGCAAGGACAAATCATCTTCACTACTCCACAAGAAATGCTATTGACTTGGGGTGAAATCACTTCCTTCTTCCCAACAGATATGCAATGTCTGTCTCTACCCACTTACAATTTTTCTGAGGTGTAGTGTCTACTGTTGTACAAATGCTCTTCAGAGCCAGCCCAGTGGTATTGGGTGCTGATGGACTCATGGAGAGATTTTCCCTAGGAATGGCTCTCTACCAAAATGGTTCCATGCTATTTGCCTGTCTCTGGAACAGTCTGCTTTCAATGGCTGCTTATTGTAGGGAGGGGTGTGAAGAGGTGAGGATGTATGAGGGCCAAACTTCTTGCCTCAGGTGGAACAATTCTAAAGGATCTCCAGGTCCAACATTCTTCTTTGAATCCCCTATTCCAACCACATTGCAGTTTAACTTCACCCTCTGCCCAACATTGCTTCCTTCAGCCTTTGTGGAGTTTGCTTCTGAACACACTTCCTGCTAAACATTGTGAACTCAAACATCAGCACCACAGAGTATGTTTCTCAGGAAATTCAGGGTCAGAGTGATGCTTCAAAAGACCCTGTGAGTTTACTCACCATACAGGTACATTATTCCTAATCTCTGAAACCAATGAATATGTGATATTACATGGCACAGGGGCAGTAAGGCTATAGATAAAATTAAGGTGCTAATCAGATGATTTAAGCTAGGAAAATGTTCCTGAATTACCCAGGCAGATCCAATGTAATATCAAAGCTCCACTAAAATAGAAGAGAGAGGCAGAAGAGGGAGGGCGGAGAGTTGGTAGGCTGAGAAGGATTGGGAAAAATAAAACATAACATTGCTTGTTTTGAAGATGGAGAAATGGGGTCATGAGGTAAGGAATGTGAGCAACCTTGAAAAGCTAGGGTAAAGGAAACAGATTCTCCCCTAGAGCCTCCAAAAAGGGCACAGTCCTGCTGACATTTTGATTTTAACCAGTGCAACTGGCTTCAGACTTGTGATCTCTAGAACTGTAAGGGAATAAATTTATTACAGCAGCGATAGAAGACAAAAACACTTACTTTCTTCTCTCTTTTCATAGCACGTTGTTTTAACTCTGTCGCTGACTATTTATATATCTTCCTCCAGGAGTCTGTAACTCTCTCAAAAAGGAAAATCATGCCTCATTTATATTTGACCCCCAGTGCTACAGCACAGCACAGTTAGTTATTCAGGGTAGGCAGCAAAATCAATGTTTGTAGAATGAGTTGATGAGGGGATGGGTGAAATAAGCTCTGCTTTCACCATCCTAGGAGTAGGCAGCCAAATGTAATTTAGTAAGTAGTATAACCAGCTTCCCCTTCACAATATACCACCTAGATATCATCTCCTTTTCTTATGCATGAAACTGTGAGCCTGCTGAAGTTTCAGATGTGGGAGAAATATTATCACCAGGTATCTTTGATAGCCAAACTCAAGAAGATATTTCTCATACATTGTCTGTGTTCTCAGCTCTAGTCTTTACATGAACCTATTTGCTTATTTTTTGAAGATCCATTTGAGTTTACATTATGAAAATAGATATTATAAATTTACATTCTTGATTAAGCAGAATTTTATTAAATACTTCTTTGCTTTGGAAATTTTAGTTTGCTTTATTCCTCAACATCTTTGTTTATCTTATGCAAACTCTTCTAGAACCCAATTAATTTTCTTTTTCTTATCCCTGCTCCATTCAGTAGGGGGAAATAATTATCAAAGTGACTAAAACTACATGAAATCAGGTTTAAAACAGAAAACAAAATAAAATTACAAATACATATTGAAGAAAGCATTACCTCTCCTTAAACAAATCAATTTCATAGTTGTTAAAAAATGTAAGTTGTAGTGTATGCGACCTATTACATATTCAAGTAATTTTTTGTTAGAAAACATATTTCTTGCAGTTTTATGGAACAGATGAAGCAGGAAATAATTTCAGCATCATGCCATTGGCAGTTTCAGAAATAGAGACAACAGAACTGTCTGAATATCTAATACTTTAGGGATGATTCAAAACTGCCATTAAAGTTTGCTTTGCATTACAGTGTAAAAACAGTATGCATGTTATCTTATGTAAAAAATTAAAATAAGAAGGGGTGAGAGCAGATTTGCCTTCTGTTATAAAATTAACACCTTCTTTATACATTGGATTCATTCTCCAAGGCATTCTAAAATAGCATCTTACATGCAGAATCTTCTTCTATTTTATTATAATTTAAAAATATATAGATTTAAAGAGTATAAACTTGCTATCAATAGGATGTCATGGGAATGCTATCTACTTCCTAAGCAGCATTGAGGTGAAAAGAACTTACTTGAAAGAACAATGAATAAAAGAGTCACAGTGTTATACCATGTAAATTTGAAAACCTTTATATAAGACAAATCTTAAAGATCAAAGAAATGTATGAAGAGATCTCACTACCCATATTATATACGAGGTAATATCAATGTCAATCATCCTTGAGTTTATAGGAAAAAGTCAAAATGAACAGTCACCCTAACCCAATACCCTAAAAGGGAGGGAAGGGCAGCAGTCATGCAAGTAAGGGAAACCTGTTGGTGAGCCACCATTGCCCACCTGTCTCTTCTTGTGGGTGATGGCTGTGACTCAGTCCAGCTTTCTGGCATTCATAAGCTGCCTGTTTTCTCTGTCTTCCTACCCATCTGTGTAAAGAGATTCAGTGTGACTTTAACTCTCTCTCAAATGAAATTCAGTTGCAAGGTAAAAATTGCTAACAAAAGTGAACAAATGAAATAAAAAGTGTTGATAAATTAAACTGTAAATTGACTTCATGCAAAGACCTTTTAATATGAAATTAACCTACAACTGCAATAACTCTCATATAATGGGTGCTTTTCTATCACTCATTGGTTTACCTGTGAATCTGAGAACTGCTAAGAATTTATGCAAAACCAGACGCATCTTAGGTCACCGTGGTCAAGGTTATATAATTCTTAGTAGGTGTTAAGCTACATATCTTTGCCTTTTTCGACTCAAGGAACATACTGTCAAGTAGTATTTTTCTTCCCATAGAAAATTAATTGATTTCCAAGAACGAAAAGAAGCTACCTTTATTTTGTTGTAATTTACTAAGTTGTAGCTTAGGTTATACTAGCTGCAACTGAGATCAATTTTAGCTGTTTATCAGCTACCACCTCTGCTGAGTTATATTGGAGTTTCTTCGTTTGTTTTGCGAAACTACATCGGGTAGCAGCTGTCTAAATCTAGCCCAGAAACTGATAAGGTGAAAGAGACAACATTTTTATTTATGAGGAAGAAAAAAAGAAAAAAAAAGTTTAGATATGTGCAGGCTGCCTAAATAAAACTTGTATTAGTTTAAATAAATTAAACCTTTAGAAGCTAATGAGAGCTTTGTTAAGGGTCACCCTACAAATGACTGGAACCAACTAACTTACAACCACTTTGTTAGCATAACAGACTTCTCCGTGAACTTAACTCATTTTGGCTTTAAAAGGTGTCCATTTTTTTAGATCTTGTAAATAAAATGAGTATTTAGTCTTTTCATATTTAAAAGAGCAACAGGGGCCATGTTTGATTGGGCAAAAAGCACCAAGATGAATATTTAATACGGTGTCCACTTAGGGTATGTTAAATATAATTACTGGCATTTGCCCAACTAAAGAAAAAAGGATGGGGGAGGAAACTATATACTGCTTATTTTAATTAGGTGAAATTATGTGGTGTAATAAAGCATGACAGTCTGCCTAATGAGAGGAGAAACCCATGTTTATAGGAGAATTATTGGTGACAAAAATGTTGGCAGTGTGCATGTTTCACAGAGGCAGCTGAAAGCCGCTGTTTTATCTTCTCGGTCATAATTTCCTGCAATACTCTTTACAAACACCCTGATATTAAGCAAGAGAAAAAGTCAAAACAGGAAAGTGTTGCTTGTTTTCTTCGTTTAACAAAGATGAAGATAATACGTGTGGAGTCTTTCTGAAGATGACCTAAAATGTTGCCAGTGGCTGTGACTCTGTCTCTCTCCTTCTCACTCCACTCCCTTCTCTCTGTCTCTGAACCCCTGTTTCTTTCTGTTTCATTCTATCATGTACAAGGTTGGGTAAAAATAACACCCCTTTTATATGAGCTGGTGATCTATAGCAAAATCACAAGCATGTAATTCTGTAACATAACGATATCATAACTATGTTAACGTAACTACTTAAAAATGGTGTTCTGCTAGATCCTGCAATTATATACACATATAGACATCTATACTTGATTTTCCTGTTACAGAAAAATATCATTATAGAGCATTAAAAACAACAAATGTAATAAATGGAGGAAGTATTGTAAAAATAACAGAATGATTACTGTTCTGTATTTTTTCTTCTTTATCTGTACTTATACAGAAACACAGAGTGCTTAGTTTATAGTTAACACTCTGTAATTTAGGTTAAATATTAATTTAAACCACATTTTATAAAGGTAGCTTTATTTGATAACATTGAAACTGTGAGAAAAAAAGCATTTTTTATTGCTAGCTCATAAGCCATATTGCTTTAAAAATCTAGTATATATTAAACACCATCATAGGCTTCAACATAGAGGTTGATAAATCCTGCTACTTAAAACCAGTCCGGCAAAAATCATCATAATCACCACTTTAAAAGTATGACACAAACTAAAAAGAAAATTATATATATATATATATATATATATATATATGAAATAAAAAATAGTATCTCTATGACTAATGTACAAAACTTTTCCACATCAAAAAGTAAAAATAATTACATTAATAGAAACTGAAATATGAGAGTATTTGAATCATAAAAGAAAAACATACAAGATCCAATAACTGATACAAAATTTTTATCCAATTGTTCAGTAAGCATAAATGAAAATATTCAATACATAAAATGGTTGCCTAGAATATTTGCAGAATTAAATTTAAAATAAGCAATAGTGCCAGTAAGCTATCAGATAGATAAATGGTCAGTTTTCCCTAACACTTGTTGAAGCATAAAATATATTGACCTTTCAGAAGGCAATTTGATAATGTACAAAAAATACTTTTATAAAGTGGTTATTTGTGTTCATAACACTTTAAGAAATGTGTCTTTTGGGATTAATGAAGCATATTACTTGCTATTAGACTTTTTTTCTTATATATCATTGTTTACAAAAGTAAAAAAACAAAACTAACCAGAAATAGAAATGTTTTAAAAGTTAGGATTTTTTTTCTTGTTTCCATTGTTACTATAAAAACAGTTTTATTTAGCTCTAAGGAGTAATGTTTCAAAATATATTGTTAAATATAAAATAGCTGCTTATAAAGAGTGTGTATATTGTGAGATGGCTTTGTATTTTCTGTTTGTTATATGGAAAGCCTAAATTGATATTCTTCAATTTTGGGGGGTGGTTAGATTAAAGATGCTTTTTAATTTTTTTAATGTTCCAAATACATACGTTTTATGTGATAATTTAAAAATAAGAAAGCACCAAAAGTTAAAAAAAAATTATGCTGAGTAAATGTATATGAAGAACATGGCACTTGACAAAATACAATTTTTATATATAAATATTATTTATATATTTCAAAAAAAGAAAGAAAAGGTTATGCCTTCAATGGAACTTGAAGCTAAGTGATCAGTCCATCATGAATCTGCTCCACCAACAAGCTCAGTGGCAAGCAAGAGCAAGGTGGGAAAACCTATAAAGAAGAGAGGAGAGTGGGCCAGAAAGGGGAGTGGAGCTGATGTAAAAGAATCAGTCCACTCTGATTCTGAAATTCCTGAAGAGCAAACAGCATTGTAAGAGCTCAAAGCACAGTCTGCAAGTAATACAAGAGCTGTCCAGAAAAATTCCATCCATAAATGCTTGAATATTTCATGTTCCATGGCTGCATACTATTCAGACAGCCCTCGCAGACCTAAAAGATTGCAATACAAAGTGACAGTCTTTATAATCCATTTCTCCGTGGAGACCACAGGAAAGAGGAATGTGTATGCTTGAGCCACACTTGCATTAATAGAGAAAGGGAAACAAGAATGTGACCCTAAAAGATACATAAAGAACCAAAAAAATAGAAAGTTATATAACTTGTATTATCCACCAAAAAAACATAATTACTAAAAATTAGGATTTTGCTGTACTAACAGAGGAGTGAACTATTGAATTACAATTCTTATAAATTAGGGCAATAACACAAAAATGAACAGAAAAACAATTAAATTAATACAGTTATATTACAAATAATTAGAAAATTGTGTGAAACACATATGAAAAGAAAAAAAAATTGCCCCTAGGACAATCATGAAGCAAATAAAAACTGTGAGGCTACATTCCAAACTAAATGATATAGACTCAAAAATGCATACAGAAATATGAAAAACACCTTGAAATTAAAAACTAAATGAAAATGGTACTAAAATATGAAGAAGAGTTTATTGAACTCAAATGAAATGAAAAGAAAGACAAAATTACCTCAGAAATGACTAAATTTGAAGACAATCAAGTGGGCATATTCCAAAGATAATCATTAAAAATAATCATTGATGAAAAATGGAAAACTAATCAAGAAGATAAGAATATGATTTGAAAAAAAAAGAAAATATGAGGTTTAAGGAGAAAGTGGGGAAGATAGAACACAATCAAGGGAGGATGCCATTTCCATAATCGGCATTCCTGAGAAATAAGAACAAAACAATAAAACAGAATGAATTTTTAATTATAATTTGAGAAATCTTTGTAGAAATAAAGACATAAATCTATATATTGGAACAACCAATACAGTCCATAGGATCAAAAATGCTGAGAAAAATCTTCATAAAACAATAAGATTTAACAAAACAAAACAACAAAAAAATACTTAAAGGATTTTGAAGAGTAAGTTTTTAACTTAAAATCACATGGCAAATAAGAAAGTTTTGAGGAAAAAGTATAACAAAAACGAAAACAGAAAAACACAAAGTCAATTTTCTTTCAATTGTAAATCCAGGTTTTTTTGAGGCTTAAATGCTTCTTCAATTTATTACATTTTAATGCTATTAGCAAAAGATGTCATCAAAAAACTATTTGGCATTTTCAGGGTAATAAGTTTATCTAGTTAGCCTATTCACATTTCTATTTATTTCATGTAAGCAACACCTACAATTAATCTGTGGTGATGTTAATGGGTATTGAAAGGGTAAAATAATAATTTTACATAAACATCAATTTATAATTTTCAACACCTTTATTTTAATTTGCAATTAAGAGATAACATTGTATGAAGTACAAAATTCTTGGTGATTTAAAATTTGAAGTATTTAAAGTCCTCTATGTGAGGTTTGTGATACTAAAACCACCTGTGGAAGTCAAATGGTGTCCCGGTTATCATTGCATACAGAGCTGGTAGGGAGTTATATAAGAAATCCCAGTAAGCTCAGAAGGTTAACATGCTAAGGAGTCCTAAGCATAATACCTCCAAATATACTTATCCTAAGAGTATACATTTTACACTTTCTCAAAAAGCAAACTATCTTCCCAGATCTTCTATAGATGTGATACTAAGACAAACATTATTCTTATTTACCTGGTATTTGATTTTAATAAAAATCATGATTAAATGACAATACCAGGAAATATTTCATAATAAATAGCAGTAAATGGTTCATACATTGCACTACAAATAACCTTCACAAAGCAAGAATGAAAGAGAGAGAGGAATGAATGCTAATTTAGACTTTAGCTATTTGGAATTACATTGCAGTTTCTGTACAATATTTGATTTTCTCATTACATTATTAGGTTCATAATTTGAATTAACTTATAAGAGAAAAACAAATTAACTTTTCAAAATTGTACAAACTTAATGTACATGGTGTGATTTTAACACTTTCTTGCATTAATTGACTTCAAGCTTTTTTTCAAAATGTATCAAAAAGCCACAAAAAATGAAAAGTTAATATTTTGACTACTTTATGCATTTAATAACATTTTGAATTGCTTTGTATATAAATGACATTATTTTTATTTTAAATTTTTGTTATATGATATTAAATTTATCAATACATTGAATTTTAGCAAAAAAAATACTCAAAACATACTAAGTGGAATCAATTAGATTTAAGTATAGATAAATTAGAATCTAATGACATTGATGACATAAGAATTTATTACAAAATGTTACATAATATGGCATATAAAGCATCTTTGTTGTTAGTAGTGCAAGCCAAAGGAAAACATATTTAAAAACCTTGCAAATGGAGCAAATTCTTCTAAACAATTTCACACTGAATAATAAAGTTCTTTTGAGTTTGTGGGATGAACTCAAACACCACAGTCAGAGGATGGAAATATTTATTTGAATATATCTGCACGTCGCAGCAAAATGGTTAGTCACGATATGGGCATCTATGAATTTCATATTATCAACCTACCTACCTATTTTGTCTATCCTCTCTAGTTATCTACCTTCACTTATATATGCGTTTACTTAATTTCCAAATGTTAGAACTGTAGAAAAGTGAAGTACACGACAAAATGACACAAAGAATTTTGCAACCAATTTGGCTATCCTGATTCCTAGACTAGTACTGTTTTCTTAACTGTTAGAAGCACTAACTATTTCAACATTGAATAAAAATGCAGTAAAAGACCTAAGATGTATGTTGAGCTCAGCTTTAACTTGGACTCACATTAATGCTACAAATTCTTACCCAGAATTTTATATTTTGAAAAAACTTAGATTTTATTAAGCTTCTCCAGATAGTCCTATGAAAAGATTATTAAAGTCACCAAGTTAATGCATGGGCTCCCTATCCTTGGAGGTTATTAAGAGAGATGAGAAGTAGAAATAAATGTGCTTTCTAGAACTACTCTGTTAAGACCCTCATTAGAAGTATGACCTTGCCGATCAAGGTATTGTTCAAAGTGTCCAAAAACTACTTCAAAATAGAATCAGAAAATATTCCATTACCCCAATTAACAAAAATGTATTTACTATAGTGTGTAACAACTTCCCATGTCTTGAAAAACTACAAAATAATCTTGAATATTTCACTATATTTAAGTTTCCCTAGAAAATGAGCCAAACTTGACTGTAAGCCCCATATACTGGCAATGACTGTTTCTGTTCTCTGGCCCTACTGCCTAGAATATAGTAGAAGCAACATAATTAGTGGAATAAATAAAGGAACCTGTCAGATAAAAATTACAAAATGCTTACTCTTCATTTGTGTAAAAATATAAATTACTATTATCTATACTATAGCTATGCACCTTTTATATCATACTTAAAGCCAAGTGTATTTATTTAATCTTAACCTTTAAAATGTATTGAGCTACCAATAATTTTCCTTCTGAGTAACTGTTGTTACTAATTTTAAAAAAATGTTTTATCATATCAATCATAGGTAATAGGACCATTTGAAGGGAGATGCTTTTTTACAAATGTTGTCCAATTCATTTGATTGGGCTAATTATCCTTATTTTCCTTGACCACATGTTAATTCTCACCTAATGGTAATGACAATTACTGGTGAGAGAGGACAGGCTTAGTAGTTGGATCGTGTGCCTGACTCAGCCAGTAGAACGCTGGTGGTTTCAGCACATGGTTCAGTTTGTTGCACCAGTGAAATCTGTGCAACAACCACTCCCTTGCTTTTAATGATGGGGTGGCCAAAAATCATCAAGAGAGGGTTTCCACATGACACCCAGGTTAAAGTGCTAACAGATTTCAGTTCCTGTGCTTATTTTTGGTACCAAGTAGATGAAAGAGAGCATCCAGCAAAACAATTCAAAGAATGAGGACTCCAGCCAAATGTGTTACTCTCTGATAATTCCTTATGTCCCACCCTTAACATTTGTTTTTTGACCTGACCTCAGCCGGCCCAGAGCTGAGGTTCTGAGTGGTTCAGTAGTACAGAGGGTCTGCCTTCCTCAAGGGTCCTGCTGGGTCCCACTGGAAGAGGTGTTCATTCAAGAGTTCTGAGAACAAGAGGCTTTTCATAACCTCAATTACCACAGGGTCAAAACGCACCGGGGCGTTTTGCAGAGGTACTTGGCTGCCTGGCAAGCAGCTGTGGCCCGAGAGTTGCTCTGAAACGGAGTTAAACTGTCATCAGTGTCTGTCTCCTAATGACAGCAGCAACAGAGGATATTTTCTGATAATTGGCTTTTTGAGCAACCAGACCCACGGATCTGACTCTTGAACAAATAAAGCCTTGTCAGGATTAAACCCCCATTAGTAATTCATAAGAAATTTCTGTCAAGTTTGTGTGTGTGGTTTGGATAGAACAAAAGAACATTAATTTCCTGACTACAGACCTCATGTGCTTTAACTTTATTCATGTATTTTACTTTAAAAAAAGGTATACAACTATTATATCTTTCCAATAAATATATTTATGGTCTGCCTTGAGATTCATGAGTAAGAATTGAAAATTACCGTGAAGCTGATGGCATTCTATCAACTGATTGAGAATCCCTCCATCCCTTCAGTGATCATGCGTTCAGCGAGGTCTAGATGTAGGTCAGAATATGGTATGTAAGGGGCAAAAGGATGAAACAAATCAAGTGATCCAGTTAGATTAAAAACAATGTTGAGCTTGGCAAAACCCAAATTGGAATGTCTTAAATCAAAAGTGAAAACTCAACCAAATGGTTTAACTTAAAGTCTACTATACAGCCTTATTAAGGAACTAAATGTGTTGTAGTCACATCCATTTGAATGTTTATGATATATTATAAACATACATGTTTTATGCATTATGAAAGCCTCCTTTGATCTCTCCTGAAAACCACAAAAACTTACTGATGATTGCTTTGGCTTGACAGTTTTTTGGATAAAATCCATTAAGGCACACAGAAAATCACATGCTATCATTTTAAGATAATTTATTCTGAAAAAGAAAAAGAGTTTTGCTTATGATACTTTGAGAATTTAAATACAGATATCTTCTAATGCAACTGTTGCTAATAATTGTGAGTGTGTCAAAGTCACACAAAATGTTTAGCCTTGTTTATTGCTAAGGTATTTAAAACTTACTCTGGTAGTAACAAAAAATACTGCTTTTTTTTTTTTTTTTTTTTAGTATGCTGGCTTTTATACATAGCAATATTCTTTAAGAAGTTCTTTATTTATAAAAATTCTTACTGTTTTTTATTCTTCTTTCCTCTTTCACAGGCACACTGTATCTTGTTCTTTCAATTATTTCCCCTAATTGGAGACCTCTACATTTGCTAGGTCTGCACACATGCACCAGGGCACCACTTTATGCCATACTCTGTCCCAAGGGCCCAAAATAATGACTGGCATGTACAGAAACTCAAACAACATTTGTTAAAGAGTGAATATCTAACTTTTGAATTAACAAAACAATCGCAAGCCTACTGGTCTGTATCATGGCAATGAAACAGCTGAGGTGTTCTTGGGAAACTTTGAGAAAAGTTACGATAACATTACTCTTATAACTCCAAGGAATTTATAGTGTAGGATTCAAATGATCTGTTTTCCCAGGTGTATGCTGATTTAGTCACATATATGAAAAAATTGTCTAAGAAGACAAGAAAAATTGTATAGGCACAAATCATTTCTAAATTTAAGCACGTTTCTTTTTCTTTTTCAGCTTTTCAGCTGCATTAATAAGTGCTGTCTGGAAATAAAATGAATGCATAAGTGAATGAGTTTGAGTGTCAATTTAATTCATATAAACAAACTTTTTCTCAGTGATAGATTTTGATTGAATATATATCTGTATCCAATACAGAACTCATAATTAGACTTTACCATAACAGAACTTGAATGGTTATCCTTTAATTAATTGATTCCACCAGTTAATTAGCATACATATCATTTAGATGTTCAAGAAGAAAACAAAAATTGAGTTTCCTGTACCACAATTACCATCACAAAGATTATTTAATTTAATCCCTATATCCACCCATGAAGGATAAATTAAGAAAGAAAATGCACTGTTATTGATAGCATTATAAGGTCAAGCACACTGTTCTAGAAATTATATATACCTGTGTATATAGAAGGAAGGGGAAGAAAAGAGTGGGAAGGAAACAGAAGGGGAAAAGAAGAAGAAAGGGAAGGAGAGGAGAAGGGAGGGAGGGAAGCAGGGAGGGAGGGAGAGAAGCAGAATAAATAGGAGAAGAGAATAAAGTGGTTGGAGGAGGTTTCCTCACTAACCACAACTGTGTTTGGAGAATAGAACTAAAGAGACAAAGGATGACCTTGACCTCCCACAGTCTAAGCTTCAATAGTGAACATAAAGTAACAAATTCAGGTGATGTAACTCAGCAGATATTGGTGATGCAGCTGAGGGAAAAGGAGTGTTGTGTGTGTTACCAGGACCACTCCAAATCCTGAGGCTGTCTTCTGTGTTGGTCCCTGTGGTGGCAATGAATCTAGGACAAAGATTCCCCTTGAGCAAGTACAGCTCTGGGGCCCCCCTCCTGACTTGACTCACAACAGCACTGTAGGATAGATTTCATAGTCTTCATTTTGCAAATAAGAAAACTAATCGCTTCTCGGCCTTTTGGCTAAGATCAAGTGTAGAAAACTAAAGTTTTACAATACTAGAACCATAACTACTCTATGACCCATCTGTAGACAAACCATGCAAAATCTGAGGTCATGAGGAGTGTGGCCTAGTGGACACTCAGGTCACATGTGCACATGTGTAATGGCAGCTTCTGTGGCCAGGAGCTGGCTTCAAAATGCAAGCTAAATAAGTAGATATGATGATGATTGTATTCCTTTTCTACTGCTGAGTAACAAATTAGCACACAATGAGTGATTATTACAGCAACCTTTTTTTTTTATTTTATGGTTTTTGTAGATTAGCATCTGGGCATGGTTTAGCTGAGTTTCAGCCTAGGGTCTCATGAAACTGCAATCAAGATGTGATTTTTGGCTATAATCTCCTCTGGACTCGGTGTCCTCTTCCTAGCTCACTGTCTATTGGCAGAATTGAGTTTGTTTTAGTTATAAGACTGAGGCACTTAGGTTCTAGAGACTATCATTCTCTGCCATATGGTTCTCTCTACACTATGCAATTTGCTTCTTGAAGGTTAGAGGGAGAGTGTATCTCTGTCATCTTTGATCTCTGACCTCTTGACCCTCTTTCAATGTCTCACCTGATTAAGTTAGGCCCACCCAGGATTGTCTTCCTCTTGATTAACATAAAGTCCACTGATTAAAGACTTTAGTTACATCTGTAAAATCTCCTTACTTTTTCCCAGGGAAGATAATATGATCAGGAAAGTGATAACATATTACACTTTGCCATATTCTCTTGGTTGTGAGAAAGTTAAAGCTTCTGCCCACATTCAAAAAGAGAGATTTAAACAAAGGCAAAACACATGGGGAGCTATCTCTGAATTTTACCTAGTACAAGGTATGGAATACAAACATACCTAGGGCATAGAGCTTACCTTCTTACATCAGCTTCTGCCACGCTCTCACGTCACCTACCTAGTCCATTTGTGTTTGTAGAACTCCAGTTACTACTTTAATATGATAAAGTATAACTAGGTACCTGACTTTCTTAAAATTAATGGATCTTGAAGGAAAAAGTGGTGATTTTTAAAATACATCTTTAAAGAGTTGTTTATTCTTACTAGCCTTGATCTAACAGTTAAGGTGCAGGAGTGATGTAAGGAGCAGAGAAAGGGTAAGTTTACTTTGTTAAATGAATATTTGCTTCATTTGTATAGCCATACTTGGGATCTCAAAATATAGCAGAGATCAGGCAATTTCCTCCAAATACTTTCTACTAAAAAAGTGGATCATGCATCAACCACATCTCCTGGACATTTGTTTGAAATGCAGAATTATGGGCTTCTTGCCAGACCTACTGGTTCAGAATATTTTTATAACAAGATCCAGGTGGTTTGTTTTTTGTTTTTTTTTTTTTTTTGTTTCTTTTTTTTTGCACATTATTGTTTAAGAAGTGCTATCTGAAAAAACTTATATTAATTTTACATGTTCTTTCATGAATCTATGCCTGTGAAGATTTTTCCCTTTCCTTGTTGATTTCACAGAAACTATATAACAAAGTTTTTAAAGTGTCTTTCAGATATTTAGTGATACCTACATGTGCTTGACTAAGAATGGGGAAATTAGGAGAACAGAGTGATGGGCATGTCTTTTGTGTCTCTGTGCTCTTCATCTACCTGTTTTGACTAGGACACTCACAGAAGCCTTCGACCTCACTTACTTCTTCCTACTCCAAGCAGAGAGGGAAAAAATTCAGATTAAGCAATAAAGTCAAACTAAAAATGCCATGCTAAACAGAGAAGAATGGAATGAATTAAAGAATATTTTCAGCTTGCCAAACTAGTCTTTTTAACTTCATTAATCATAAAAGATAAAAAAGAAATCATAAGATAACATAATATCATGTATCTTCCTTAGCATTGCAAAGGAATCTATCTACACTTTATAGAATTCAACAAAAGTTGTGAGTCATCTGTGATAGAGCACGATGCAATTAATTGAAGTGAGAATTCAAAAGAAATTTTTGCATTAAGAAATTTCTCTAAAATTATAGAAAAATTATGTAAGAACACTGAAGATTCAGAGTCTGTGGTGAACCATTAAGTTCAACTAAGAAAATGAACAATAAAAGAAGATGAAGAAAGAGAACTTTAGTTTAAAATAATTTCTTCCCACATTTGATATTTGTCAAAGAAATAATAAATTTGCTTTAATAGCTTTTCAATACATTATATTCAAAATTACTGAGTTCCATGTAGTAATTTATTTTCACTTTCATATTCTGAAAGATAAATGTACTTAAAAGTCAGCTATATTCTTCAAAAACCCATTTGGTTTCAACAAGAATCTTCAACTGTCTGCTTTGCTTGAAGCTAACACATATTATGAAGTCATAACAGAATTAGGAATTTACCACTGATTGGCCAGGACTTTGGGTAAATTACTCAAACTACTTCAGCCTGAATTTCATGATTTCATGAGGTAAACTATTAGTAAACTCTTACATAGTTATGATACTAAGATGGATAATCTAATGTAAATTAATTAGCGCAATACCTGACAAATCATAAATGCTCACAACATAACTGTTGTTGTTATAAACTTAAGAATACATGGCTCCAAACATATCTTCAACTGTTATACTTTTAAGGTTTTCAAAATCATGCATAGTTAGAGCTCTACCTTATTTATTAACAACTGTGATGATCATTCAGTTTAAGGCGATATTATTAAATCTCCTGATGTTGATGTAATGGAGCTCATTTAATTCCTACTTTCATATTTTAGTGTTGACTAAGATTTCAGCTATCTTATGGGTAACTGTCTTACCACTGTATACTATAATTTTTCTATGTCACTTAAGAAATTTTAAAAAAGGTGAAAACAAATGTCATATTGAGCTATAGTTATTTTATTAGCATTGAGCAATGATTGCTATAAATAATTGAGAAAATTATTATTTCAAAATACCAATGACTTTCATATCACTATTCTTGTGTAAAATGTAAAAAACAAACTTAGTTTTTCTAAATTAGTTTTTTCTGCTTTTGACCAAATGTTGGCCTGGTTCAAAAAAATGTTTATTGTATATTAACCACAATTTTCATACTGTATTTTAAGAAGGTATAATATTTAGACATGATTTCTGTTATAAGATATGTAATTTCCAAAGAAGACCAAGTTAACACACATCAAATAATGAGGAGTCAATGAGAGAATTGCTGCAAGTAACTTGTTTTCAAAAACATTTTTTTTGTTTTCATAAACCACACCATTGTGCACAAAGTTTTATGGAGTAGACAGTAATTCGCAGATGCACAGAAATTAAAATCAATAAGTGGAATCAATAAGATGGTGTTAATCATTTACTTGTCTACTCCCTCATTACATATATATCTATAACCATCATAAGCTATATAAGTAAGGAAGAAGAGAAAGGTCTGACTCTTTTGCTACGGCCCAAGCATCAGGAGCAGATACAATGAGAAAGAGTTATGAAGCGTTTGGTTTCTGATTATAGATGCGAAATGACTGAATAGTGTAGAGAATGGATCCTGGATACTTATATTGAATACTACCATACATTCCACCTTTATAATCATTTGTAGAGCTTCTATCAGCAACCATTGCTTGGAAAACACACTCAACCTACCTACCACTTTCCCAATTCTGTCACTTCGCCAGCGGACTAGACCAGATGTAGGTGGCAAATCTCATTTGAAGAGATGCCAATGCTGTAGCTACTTGTTGGGAATTGTGCACTCTATAAAATCATATTGACTTGAAGCTGATGGCCATGCATTTTCATTCTCCAGCAGAAAGGTTTCTAAGGCAGAGAAGGTAGAGGGTATATCACTTCTGAAACACAGGAAGAGGTTAGTTGTGCACCTGCCTCCTAGCAACATTCTTTCTAAGCATAGTTGTTTAGATCTTGTGTTCATCACAGGGTCAGGGCACTATGAAAATAGTTACTGCCACCACCCTTACTTGGAATTTCTCAAGTGGTTTTGTTTTTTATAACCTAAGAATCTTGACTAGCACTGATAGGTAGGATGAAGCCAAGTCATGGTGAGTCATTAGAGCCAAGCAGAGAAATTATACTTAGGTATAATAGGAAATGACACCATCAAAGCCTTTGAATAGAAACCTGAAGTGATCAAAGTGGTTTTAAAAAGGAGGGATTTGGCAGCAGTATTCAGGATCGATTAGATGCTCCTAGAATCATGTAAGCCAGCTCAGAGGTTCATGCTGTATGTGAAGAGTCAGATTTGTAAATGTTACATATATCCACATAAAATTTATACTTACTATTATAGCAGTAATGGCTACCATATGATGAAAATTTATTAAGCATCAAACTGTACTTACTAAAACAAAACTTTATAATATTGCATTCTATTTTCACTGTCAAAATTACTTTTTTATCTTAGAACAATTAAAGAAGTTGAGCAAAAGAAAACATCTGGCTTAGTTCTTTAGCTGGATTTAAACCCAGTTCTATTTGATACCAACCATCTTGCCCTTCTGTTTTCTAGCATTTCCATAACAACAATATTATTGGAGCACACATACATCTGATATCACATATCCTAGGTCCCGCCCGGGTTAGGTACTAGTTATATAAAAGTAAATAATCCCAGTTCTCTGAGTTCATACCAACTTCAATATTTGTGCAAAGAATATTGCCAAAAACTTTTTGTATAAAGTTTTTCAGACGTTTAAATTAAAACAATAGGATGGCTCATGATAATTGTCTCAAAGAACTTCAAGTGTTTTTATCACATGTAATTATCACATCTCTAAAGGAGAATAGCATTAACAAAGAAAAAACACTTAAGTATCCTTATTTAAAATGGTTTCTTGAAATATAAGCAAGACCGCAAAGTGAGACTAACATTGTAGGAGAGCAAGTCATCAGACAGAAGGGGTGAGATTTCTATTCTAAAGAAAGTGGCAAACCTGCAATTGCTACTTGAATTCTCTCTGGAAAGATCACAAAGGTGAGGAGAGGCTTGAGTCTCAGATTCTATCAAGAAATTCTATGAAAAAGCCCTTAGAGGTCAAAAGTGAAAGGGGTCAAGAGTATGATGTTGGCAGGGAGGAAGCAGAAGTATTATTAAATAGGGAGATAATAGCAATGAGCGCAACAGAATCCAGTGAATTCTGCCTTTCTCTCCATGGAGCTGGAAGGAAGTGTTTTGGCCTGCCACTTTGAAGTAGAAATATGGTAGTCCAGACCCAGTGCCAAAAAGAGATAGCATGATAAATTGGTATGGAAACCCATTTAGACTGGAAATGGATAGGAAAACCAAAACCAAAAACAGGTAACATGCATCATCCTTTTTTTCTAAACTGCAGGGGCCATCTCTATAAAAGGAAAAGTGTCCAGGATGTGGGTTGGATGGTAGTGTTCTCAAGTGGCAGTGGCAGCTCGTATGTGTGCATGTGGCGGAGGAGGACACAGAGCAGCTGAGTCTTTCATGTCACACCAGAAGATCTCTTTTACAAAAGACACTTCCACAGTGCTGGTCTGACCAGAGTCTGAACCTGGATCCTGGAATTCGATCACCGAAATGGGTACTCAAAAACAGAAGTGTCAGGAGATACTCCAGAAGAATATGTGTTTAAAAGAAAACTTATTGAATATCCATGAAATATATGGAACATGAAATAGAAACCAAAAATGAACAACCTATAGCAGAGGAAGCACAATGAATAGACCCTGTAGATTGCAAATTAAATAATAGAACCTGATAATAGTATGTTCGCATGAACAGAAATAGATGTTGAAAATGTAAAACAGAAATAAATATTCATAAAGAAACAGAGATATAGATTCTGGGTATGATAAGCAGTTACTTTAAGTGAAGAACTCAATAGACTTAATAAATAACAACACAGGCAAAGTTAATGAATGAATAACACACAGAGTGGGTTGAAGAACATATAAGAATAGTAAGATTTAAAATCTGATGGGGTATAGTGGACGAGAGAAGATATGTTGACAGCTGTATAATAGAAGTCTCTGAAGTAGAAGGAATAATAGTTTTTAAAAGAACAAATATTTTAAAAACTGTGTGAAGTTATCTTAGTATTTAACCTGTTAGAAACTCATATTTAATGGGTCCATAGCGCTGCATATGAAGGTAAAACAAAATACACCTGAACACATTTGAATGACTTTTAAGAGATCAGAAACAAAGAAATTAATCTGACCCTCCAGAGAGCAGAAAGCAGATTGTAACACAGAACCAGGCATCAGGTTGATACAGGGCATGTTGACAGCATCTCCATATGCAAAGTCGAGGTGTTTTCAAAAGCTGAAGGAAAAGAATGTGGAGCTCCACGTTTCCTAACAAGCTAAACTCATACTAAAGCTATATTTCAGAATAAAAAGACTCAGACTTGGAAACACAAAGACTATTAATTCAAATAAATATTGAAGGAAATACTCCATCTAAAAGAGAAATAATTTAAAAAGAAAGTGCTAAGGATGGTGTGGGGTGGGGGACAGGGGTGTGTACCCACTTGATAGTCACAGAGTACTTTGGAAGCCGAACTCAGCATCCTCTCTTCAACTGCACCAAGGGTTGACTGCTCGCAGTAACTTGTATTAGTATCCATTCAGGTGACCAACTAAAGGCCTGGGAACCATCTTAGTCTCGTGCCTTTTCCTTTCCCTCACATTCAGTTCCCGAATCCTGTCATTTATTATTGCTCATTAACGCTTAATAACCAAGAACTTCACCTGAATTTGACAGTTACTTTAGTCCACTGTCTCTTAAATTGCCTGATCCATTTTCTGTCTACATGAGTTGACATTTAATAGGATGATTTGAAGGGACAAATACAATCCTTTAGAAGTGATCATAATGCACCTCTCTTCAATGACCTCCCTTTGCACCTCCAGCTGCTTATCTTCTCACTTGAAACTCAGTGCAGACAATTTCTCCTCCAGTATGACTTCCCTTTACCTGCTAGTCTGGAAATGATTCCAATTTCTATGAAAATTCTTTATACCCCATGATTATGATTTCATTATCTTTCCACAATACATTGAAAAAAGTCTATTCTTTTTTTTTAAATCTCTCCGAGGTCTCCAAGCAACTTGAAAGCAGGAATTGTTTTCTTATTCAGTCTTTGTAAGTACTTCTGGAATCACTGGGAAAAAAATGATTAAATAAATAAATGATAAAACAAAGATTGTACAGAAACTGAATAAATGCCACCTTTATCATAGCAAATACAGTCAAGTTATATAATTATCTGCCATGTTAATTCTTTTCTCATTTATACACAGAAACAGTAAAGCTTGTAGCAGTGTTTTCTACTGTAAATTTAAATGGGAGTATAATGTCAAAACAGCATAATGTCTGTCACATAATAGCTACATAACACAGTTTATCCCTCAATAAATATCCTTTAAGAACTACTAGGTGCACACTTACCACTCAAAAGGATGAAATTTGGGTGTTTAAAATAATGCTTCTTCCAAGGCTATCACTAACAATCCTAATTTAGTAGTTTGGATGAGTATAAGGAAAATTTCATTTTTATCCAGAACCCGGGGAAACTATAATGCTGAGGTCTGCTTCTTATGCAAAGAAAAATGCTATCTCTATGTTGAATTCTTTCTAGAATGTATGAAGAGACACAGCAGCAACGACAAAAACAGTAACACACATTTACACACACACATACAAGGAAATGGGTAAAGTATATTTGCTAAGGAAATCTCCTTTGTGAAAATATCAGAGTAAAAAGACCTCTACATTTATTTGGCAACAGGAAAAGTATGAGAGGTTTTATGTATCAGAGAGCCTGGTGTTAGATGGCACATAAAATAGAAGACAAGATACCAGAGTGAGCTAGAATTTACATCCACATCGGAGGTATTTTTTGTGGTTAATGTTACTATCAGTATTATTATAGTAGATATGAGAGAGAAAGATTACTCGTGACTCTACTAAAGAAAAATTCCCTGACTTCTCCCTTCCCTTAGAATAGGCTTAGATTACAGTGATCAACTCTGCTTATGAGAGACAGAGAATAGGGAGGAGAGTAAAGGCATGGAGACAACTTTTTCAAATCCAAGCAGAAAGCAAATAAGACTGACATTAGCTGGATGTAAAGACATTAGATGTTAAAAACCAAATGAGCATCTATTGGAGTTACAGTGATGGCCGGGAGCTGATGGCACTGGCTGGGATGGCAGGCAGGGGTACAGGGGTATAGAACGTTGTTCTCACTGATGGCCTCACAGCTGAAGTCTGCAGTCCAGCCTAAAGCATGACCCTACTTCCCATGATTCCTCTATGTTGTAGCCTCCTCAGCACAAGTTCTAGAAAATAAATCCTCAAATATTTAGTAATATTTCTTTCAGCTGAGATAAAAAATAATGAAAGGTAAGATGAAACTCCTAAACATGTCAAGAAAACTGAGAAAAAAGGATAAGGTATGAGAATTGATTACATAAACCAACCTATGTTTGTTTGCTTGTTTTTGTAGGCACTTTATTTGATTGTTTTTAAAGTATATTTATATAGTTCTGATTTTAGTTTAAAAGAACATAATGCAAGTATGTACTTAAAGTTATTGCTTATCACTCACAAAGGATAAGAACCAGCAAAAGAATAAACTGTTGGTTGTTTTTCTTTTCTGTGTGTGTTAACTGGCATTTTTTTCCCCTTGGTTACCAATTTTCAAGATGGGTAGACACAGAAAAGAAACTTGATACTCAGGAGTTGGATAAATTGTGATAGTTGACTCTTAAAGTTCTGCTAAATATAAATAACTCAAGTCTTACTTTCCCTGCTTATGACATCAGTAGGTCCCCGTGAGTGAATTATTACTTGAGATTTGACTCTCAGTCATTTTTCACTGTATCCATTGCATTTATTTTGCACTTCATCATAACACTTTTGGTATTTGGGGACAGAAGTGTTGGAAAATCAGGATACCCAGAATGCTTCTTGTTACTACTGTGAAAATTTGGGATGTATTACATTATATATTAAAGCAATTCTAAATAAAGCTATAGGAAAAGGCTGAAATAAATGACCTCATTCTCTTTGTTTCTTTTACAGCTGTTTGGATACCCTAATAGATTCCTAAAATACATTTGGTTAACAAGTGTTGCCCCAAAAGGCAGGTTATGCAGATTCTGATTATTTCTCTAGCACCTAAACTACAAATTCAATAAGTGCTTAGCATAGCTCACCTGGCTGCTGAGTATACTGAAATACAAATGGAACCCCAGGGCATTGCTAAAAATATTGAAGGACACCCAATACCATTCACTCATCATTTATCTTCTTTAGTGTCTAGAATCTGTGAATCTTGGAGAAACATAGAAAAGTTAAGGAGTTGTTGTCAGGGTCATAAGGTTTTCCACTCCTTCTTTGTCGGTTGTCAGCAGAGGCATATTTTCAAGTTCAGCTACGGCTATTTTTCTTGATTTAATCCTTTATGTGGACCGTTTGCCTCCCCTTTCTTTGTAAAGTTAGCCCTATCTAGAATCTTCAAAAAAGAAATTGCCATCTATATGTCTCAGGAGGTAAATAAAATGTAGGGGGTTGCAAAGCACAGTGTCTGAGACCTAAATTAAAAGTAGGCAATAAACACAATCTTGCTGTTTTCCGCACCCCAAACCCTGATACAGAGACAGTCACATAGACATCAATCAATTGTACCATGTGACAATGGAAAGGAAGGGTCCCCTGTTTATATCTGCTCACCCATGATTACAGGCTGTTTTGATGGTTGGGTATTTTGCCGATTAAATACCAATAGAAATGTAGTAAAACACACATTTCTCTCTCTGAGTTCTGTAACTTAAAATATCCTCAGCAACATTTCATGTGCAGTTACAACTATGGTAGCTATGGTTAAGAGGTGATAATTAGATCTAATTGGGTAGGAGGTAGTTCAGAATCTTTTGACAGCTAATTCTTTGGGCCTAAAAGGTCTACTATGTACAATATTTGTGGCATTCTTATTCCTCCTCAAAAATCTACCTGCATACACACATACACAACACACACACATGTGCATGCCCCCCCCCACACACACACACAATCTGTCAAATGTTTCCAAAATTAGAAACATAAATAAGAGTGAGGAGGAGAGGAGAGTCTCAGAAACTAAGCTACGGCAGTAAGTTTTCACGACGTTTGTAATTGCCTCAGAAAGTGATTTGTCAGCCAACGTGTGCGTAGCCCTGATTAGTTGGCTAGTAGTTACAGCACACTGCAGTTGTTTAGTGACAGTGGAGATCCCACTTGATAACGTTTACGCTTGCATCGTGATTATTTGCTAGATGTTTAATTGAACTTTTCCCTAAAGAAGTCCCTTTCCATATGAGAAGTTGAAGAAAGCAATGAGTGAGAGAAGAACTTGGCTCAGAGACTTTTGTTTCCCCTGTTCTTCCTCACATTCTTTCACCTCTTGTTATTGCTAAACACACATCTAACTACCAGTTTCCAGTTCAGATAAAACAACATCGAAATCTGTTCAAAATTTAGCCAAAAAAAATCATTTCTGTATTTTTAAAATAACAAATATTAAATGTCCTTGACATTAACCAATTTGAATGATGAATTACTTAATAAGAGTAACCAAACAAAAAATATTCTTCAGAAAATAATTTATAATGTACTTCAAATGTAATTATTCTTCTCCTGGTGGGTGTTTCATAAATATTAGTTGGCCAGAAGAAATTATTTTTAAATGCTTGTCATTCTGTTATTCTATTGGTGAGTGCATATATCACATTAATAATCCTTGAGAGCACTTTCACCAGATGGACTAAAACACCTTAAAGTATGAATATTATGAGTATCTTTTTTTCTTAGTTGCCTGAAATCTTCAAAGTGGAACATGCTAATAAGTTTTGATGAAACAAGTGTATTGGTAAGAGTGAAAGGACAAAATTACATAAAGCCATTAAAAGATAAAGCTATACATAAATAGATATGAATATTCAGCAAAGTAGTATTTATAATAATTAATTGTTTAGGAAAAGTACATACTCAACAAAGAGGAATTAGAATGAATTATATATAGAATCAGATACAAAGCATATGCAGCCATTAAAATTACATTTCATAAATTTGCTTATTTCTAAAAAATGTTCATAATATGTTATAAATATTAAGAACAGGTTAAAATATAAAATGTCTACACACACACACATACAAACAGACACACACACACACACACACACACACACACACACATACACACACACATAAACATCCTTGTAGGACATAAATTATAATGCAAACAGTAATTATATCCAAAAAGTTGAATTGCTGGTCATTTCAGTATTCTCTTAGTACTTTTTTGTTTTCCAGACTTTCTGTAGTGCACTATTAATATTTTTATAGTGAAAAAAGACATGCAAAATATCTGAAAACAAAAGCATAAAATAATGTTTTATATTTTCTGTTATTATATTTTCCTTTGTATAAATATCATGGTAAATAACATTATACTATTAGAGTTTTATACTGAAAAATCTTAACCTTAACTTTCAGTCCTCATAATAAACAATCTCATACTTAGATTTTTACTTGCCCTAACCTTTAGGTTCAAGTATAAAAAATTAGTCAAATTTCTCAATGTATTCCAATTGAAACTTATGACCAATAGGGTAGCTTCTGGGTCACTGGTCTGGTGTTTGTTTTCCCCAAATGGATCATTACATTTGGACTCTTTCTTTCAGGAGCTAACAATTATATAATATATTTTAAAATATTATTCACAAAAATATATATTATATAAGTACATGCAAATTTGCAATCAAATGAGGATGAAGTAAAATTGTTTTAGAAGGTACAAGAGTAAGAATGACTCATGGAAACTATAGGAAAAGCAAATACTTTTCTAAAAAACTAAAACATGAAAATACCCATTGGTGAGAGTTGTCAAAGTACCCTACAGTCTTCAACTAGAATGTTGGACAATTAACATGTAATTATTTTAATTTAGGTAGAAAATACTGCAGTAGAAATCAATGCTACTTCAAGCCAAGAAATGGTCATGGCTCAGTAACAAAGTTTTGATCTCTAATCTCAAAGACACAGATACACATTTAGGGATGGTTCAGGTAAGTGGTATTTTGTGTGGTGCGATAATTTAAAAACCTTGTTGACATAGTTTATCTTTAATGAATAATAAAGAGTAGGAATTGCTCATGTGCTAGTTATGTAAAGGTTAAAAGGGTCTAAAAACACGTTTTCTTATCATTTAATGTGCCTCCCAGCATTTTATCTTCTATCTACACCCCTGCCCCAAGGATGAGGGATATACTAAGTGGAAAAGCAGAGCAAAGATGTTTTCTTTATCTTCCCTCCTTCCCTCGTTCTTTCATCCCTCTCTTTCCCTTCTTTATCTCTACATTTCCCTCCCTTTTGCCATCCCCCCCTCTTTCCCTTTCTCTTTCGTCAGCATTTAGTTACTCATTTTTATTTTGACTGAAATTTGTCAACTAAAATACAATTATCTTATTTTGAGAAGTTTGCAATAAAAGTACTACTCAGCGATATCATTTCAAGTTATCGAAAAATGATGTCTTGGAAAAAAAAAGGAAATCACAAAAGGAAATGTTGAACAACAATTTGATATATACTAAGATACATAAATTATATCACTGAGTAAGGTAGTTGGCTGGTGTGTCTTGTACTTTTAACAAATAATTTTGGTTATATTTATTCTATGTATTAACAATTCACTTGTTTTTCATGTGGATTTTTGAAGATAGTATAAATCCTCCTTAGGTAATCCGCTTATGGCCTTCATTCTATTTTAATGCTTGAGAACTATAGGCATAAGAAAAATTAAGTTGTCTCTGCCCCATAAATTTTGACAGCAGGATGTGTGACGAAAAGCAGTGTCTCTTATTTTTCAAGAACAGGTTTACCATAAAATCATGACTTTTATGCAAGTATATAATAAAACCATATAAAAAATTTTATTTAACTAATTAATTAATATGGGAAATGGCAGAATAGAGAATTAATCCCAAAAAATATTAGAGAAACACAAACTTATATAAGCCATTAGGTATGCTGAAATGAGTTTATAAAT
Organism: Lyroderma lyra; assembly: GCA_004026885.1. Taxonomy (NCBI): domain Eukaryota; kingdom Metazoa; phylum Chordata; class Mammalia; order Chiroptera; family Megadermatidae; genus Lyroderma; species Lyroderma lyra. The sequence continues at coordinate 119,182 of PVJL010004012.1, forward strand.
TGGTTAATGTTTATAAGTCAATAATCAATTGAATCTCCACCTACAACATTTGCATTTTATGGGTGAGAGTTATTTGAATTATTATCAGTATTTTATCACTTACAGAGTTTTGAGACATGTAAAAACAATAATACAAAGTGAGTTGACTTGGAAGAATGTGCTAGACAGAACATCCAGTAATCTTTTTTGCCCATATCAAGACCTTTAGAATTTTTTTCATATCTTTTACATTCCACAGAAGTGAATTATGTAGTTGTAATTAGATTAAGTTTTTTAGAAATGTTGCTCCTATGCATTATTCAGGATGTAATGAATATGAACAAATAGTCACAGAATTATGGAACTTCATTCTAAAGCAAATCCAGGAAATTATTAAATCTAATAAACTTTGTATTGATGCAAAAAGGTTGTGATAAAAAATTAGTACTTAGGTATTTTGCATGATGAATCAAAAGTCAAAGGGAAAGATACAGAGAAATGTTCATTTGAATGAGGCTGCCTACGTGCTTACATGGCCACTGTCCCCAGCTTTACCTTAAAAGAATTTTTGAAGTCCTAGGTATGATATGAACATAAACACTCATACCAAACTTTTCCAGAGCAGTCATGATGCCAATTCCCCAGGCAAACCTGTTTCTTACAGCTACTGCCTATCCTTCCTACTTATTCAGAAAGGAAGGGAAAAATGAGGTGTTGAAAGGAAATGGAAAGAAAAAGTAAAGGAAAAATATTATGAATCCCTTGTCACTAACCCCTCCTAATTTTACCTGACACTACTTCCTATTACAGCTACTTATCCTACTGAACTTTTCTCCAAATCTATGTATGATCTACTCTCCCTATTCTCAAATTGGGATTTGCATTTTAGTCCCATATTTATAATCATGATCTTCCTTTCGAATATCCTCACCCTTTTTCTGCCTGTCATTTTCTTAGGCATACCAAAAGATTCAGTTAAAATGTCATCGGATCTGTGGTGCCATGTTCTGAGTTCTCAAAATATTGCTCTGCTATTATATGACTGTGTATTATTTAAAGTAAGAGTTTATTTGAACTTGACTCATTTTGCATGCACCCAACAGAGTACTTGAAACACAGAAGATGAGTAATGACTAAGGATATTAAAATAACGAGCAGTATATTAATGACTAACAGAATATATGAATAAGTAGGCATTTGAATGATTAGAATAAAATAGAAGTAACTTAAAAATGTATGCAAGTTTCCCTTCCCTTCTTCAGGTATGCAAGTCCTGAGCTTTGTTGGTAGATCATTCTCTGAGTGTAACAGTGACATCTGAGCCTTTCTGACTCCAGGTTTGCTTTGTTTCCTTTAGGCTAATAGCATGTGCTAAGTTTTGCATATAAACATGCTGTTATTTAAAGGAATTCTGCCTGTGGCTTGAATTTAAAAAAAACAACCCCTCACCAGAAAGTGCCTCTCCCTGGAGATAAAGAAAATAGGTACAAAAATAATGATTGAATATCAAAGATTTGCAGAAGCCTCACGACCAGACTCACATTAACAAGAGCTATCTTCCTCGGATCCCCATACGCCTGCCGGCATTCAGATGTCTGCAGTCCTCAATCACCTTGTGACCCTCTCATTTCCCCTCCCCTTCACATAAAAGCCAAAATTCTATACTTTCTTAAGATGAATGTGAGAACTAGATCTCCCATTTATTTAGTTGATACCGTCTCAATCAATAAATCTTTCCTTCATCCAAATTCTGATGTTTTGAGTTTTGACCTTTCAAAGCATCAGGCACACAGAGTTTGGATTGGAAACAGAAGTAGGGACAATGAGGAAAACATTCAATTCATCTTTTCCCATAATTCAAGTCCTGATGCAAACCTGCTTTATGAATTGAAGAGTAGTTTTTTCAAGTACTTTAGGAGTGAAGTTCCATTATGCCCATCATAAAATAGATTTCTTGAAAACCAGAGTTCTTAGAAAAGAAAAAGTACTGGAAAGTCTCATATACTCAAATATTTATGGAATAAAACAAAACAACACTCTTGCAGAAGATTAATATCCTACTGTTTAGAACTGTTATTATTTCCTTAAGTACAAGAGAAGAAATATAAGAAATTCTTTTGTTTCTTTCATCACTTTACCATCAAAGTAAATTCTGACAGATGCATAGCCTCAGACTTTTTATTTTGTATATTATAGGATAGATGAATATTTTATTCGAGAGTCTTGAAATTTAGATTAAGTCTAGTAATTAAAGTTGAAAAGTCTCTGGTTTCATAAGATGAGCCCAAAGTCACACAAATCGACTAGTGTTTGCTGAATTTATTTGAAGCAAATCTGAGGTATTTGTTTTAGGGATGACAATGGGAATTGTGTGGGCAGATGCCTTCAAGCTGTTTTTTGAAATGAGTCTCTACGCTTTGCAAGCACTGATAAGTTGGTTTCCAAATATTCAGGTGCTTATCCAAAACTTTCCAAACTGACTTCCCAACATGCTGATGCATGCTCAGTTTCAGCACAATGGTTTAAACAATGGACCTTTTGTTTTTCTTCTCTAACCAACAGTTCACCCCAAATGATAGTATTGAGTGTTCTTTGGAATCTGTTACGTGTGTGTCTTATTTTGAGGTTTCAGTATTCTGTGTAACAGACTATAAATTTAGGAGATGTGAACCTAATTTCAAATTTACGTTGGTGTATATATAACTTTTGCATATTTCTTAACCTTTCTGTATAATGTTTTAATGCAATTGCATATTATAATATTATCTTGGTTGCAGAAGTGCTATAAACACAAGACAAAGAACACTGGAAAATATACTCTACTCTAAAAACAAATAGCTCTTATACTGCATCTAAGAGTATTTTCTTTTTTAACAAATGAAACTTTGCAAGCTATGCACTTTGTAAAACAGTCTTAAATGTGAAAAATAGAGATAAGAATTTGGTGGAAGGGTCAGTTATCGAAATGAGAGCCAGGACATGGTTGAAGGCTAAATGTATTAGAAATTATAGAGGCAAAATGTTGAGAAAGGTGATTGATTTGAACTATGTTGAAATATGGAAGTTTCCAGACACTTATAAAAAGGAATTGAATTTTGATTTACTGGTGGTTCAAACTTCACATAGTTTACATAAAGTGGCAATCAGGGAAGTCTGACTTAGGATCACTAAGCATATAGAATACATTTCAAACTCATAAAAAAGTTCTAACAATAAAGAAACTGTTACTGGATAAAAGTTTGGTTGCAGCTATATAGTTTAGAATTTGACGGAGGCTAATCATTCAAAACTCACACTCATATCAACCTTTTATTCTCCTGACTTAACGAGTACATGCAATACATATGTTAAAGTCACTAATGTTTTTGGAAAATATTTTTTGGCATAAAATTTACATTTAATTTTTCAAGTAGGCAATAATACGATTTCTGTTGCTTTCTTTTCCCTAGCCCTTAAAATTAATTCCTTTGGGAAAGAAATCATCTGGGATATTTGAGACAGAAAGGTAAAGATTTTAATTAAAGGCCCTAGAACTTATCATTGTGAGATGGGGGCATTTAACTCAAGAGGTGTGAAGAGCTCTTAAATTATTCTAGCAATTGAGTTTTCAATCTTTTTGTTCTATATTGTAAAATCCTTTAATGGCTCAACACACCCATGAACTTGAACTTTAAACTCTATGAACAGCAGGGGAGAGATCTGCAACTGATGTAATGTTCATTCCCATGTGGACAGAATCATTAGACTTTCTGGAATTCATGCATATGCTAAAAGGGTGAGTGTGAATGAATTAGAATGGCTATGCTCAGGGAGGCCAAACTTTTAGTTCTCAGAAAGAAAATGGGGAAGGGGGCAGGATTAAGAAAATTGAAAGCTTAAATAAAAGTGAATCAGGCACTCTAAGTTTCTTTCACACTAAATGAGGCCAGATGCCAATACTTTGATTTACAAGCATCCATGTCTAGTTACTTTAGAGACAAGGAATGTAGCTGACTTTTGAACAAAATATGGATGGTCAGCTGACCTCACCCCATTCATCATTGAGATGGGGAGTTAGTTGACTTCTCTACACTTCAGTTAACAGCCCCAAAAGGGTGAAAGTCAAGACTTCTAGTTGAATGTCAAGGTCATTCTAGTTATCAGGCCAAATCCTCTAACTTTTGCCTGTTTACTCCCTGATAATGTGAACGTCATTTAACCTCTCTGTGTATTTAAACTAATTGTATCATATTTTTATAAGCAATGAGAAGTCTTGAAATAACACACTACCAGAATTACTTTCCTTTAGACAAATGTTAGGGAAATAGCATTTACCCTAAACTTAGGTTCCCAGGTACTCTTCAGTGACTCTCAGAAATGAGAGTCACAACAATCTCAGCCCTTACTACTTAACATGTCTTTCATGAACTGGCAGAAGATTATGAGAAATACGGAATCTCTGGCCTTGACCCAGATCTAGTGATTCAGAATCTGTATTTAAACCTAACACCGGATTATTTAAATGCATACTAAAATTTGAGAAACACTGTTGTAATATTCACTTGTGTGTATGTCATGGCAATGTAATGTTTAAAATGCTTCAGGATCCATCTTTAAAACTTTACTAGACATTTTTTCACAAGAATACAATAATTTAATTTCTGCTTTTGAGCCCCATCAGTGAAATGTGCTTACATCTACATTTTACTGACTACCTTCTATTTTATTTTTTAAAATATATTAAAATTATAATGTTAAAAATCTTACCCCTCATTTGTTCCTTGTATAATTCAGAGGTTAAGAAAGCTAATTTTCTCTCCATAACACTTAAGAGTTGTGTGGGAAGATTCAAGCACAGCAATCTCTGCTTCCCCATTGGTCAATAGAATATAACAAAAAAAGAAGTGACTCTAAAATTGTTGCTAATAAAAAGCTAGCCTCTACCCACTATAAAAGGAGAGAAAGATTTTTTTTTGTTTCTGTTCTTTTTTTCTTTGCCCTAATGCCAAGGATAAGTGAAGAATGAGGCATAAAATCTGAGATGAAGAATGGAAAACCAGCAAAACTGAAATGTGGCATTGCATTATGTGATTAAATGTCTGCTTAAATTTGATACTGGATGAACTGCCCCTCCCCGGCAGTAGGGGGGAAGAAAATTAAAACAAATGAGATGTTGAGGGACCATCAATGCAAAACAACCTGAAACCCAACAACACCCAGAACTTATTCTAGATTCTTCCTATGTCCTCACTTCCCCTTCTCTCTACCCTATCCTCTCAAGTGTCCACCAAATGCATGCAGACTTTTCTGATTTGTCAGAGTTCTACGAGATGAATTTGTTATTGGTTGTAGGGTTGTCCTGATTTAGCCAAGGTAGATGAAATTGTGAGGTATTTTTTTCTGGTCCTCGGGTACAGGGAATGAAATAGGCACACATTTTAGGGATAAGTCCTGGTGTTCTCAGCAAGGAGGTAACTTGAAGGCAAGATGGCCAAGGCTTAGAGAAATGTCATAGATAGACACACTCATCACATCAACTGGATAGTTAGAACCACCGAGGACTCAAGAAGGTCATAGGCTGAGATGTGGAAGAGCCGGCCTAACCAGCAAAAGAAACTACTTCAGCTACACCAAACTCTTTCTCGCTTCTTTTTGCATCTGCTTACATTTACCATTATAGAACTAGTCCCTAGAAGAGAGAAAAAAAAGAGATGCTTTATAATTTGTCTATGTCTAGTCATCACCACTGGTTGACTACAATCACCACACTAATCTGTGTTAGGGAAAAGAAGAGGAGCTTGGAATGAAGAATAAAAAAGACTCTCTAAATTAACAAACCAGGTCATAAACACCAATATGAAACAGATTAATAGCATCAAGTAACTAAAAATTGAGTTTGTCATTAAGAAGTTAAATTACCTGCTATATAGCATGAAGGATGATTCTACATAGCACAGTACAGGAATGGTCATTGGAGAATAAAACCATTTCACATAGCCACCCCAACAAGTTAATAGGCATCAAAAAGTCTGCTTATAATAATATTTCTCAAACTGATCTTCTGACTTATGTGTGAAATCAATATTTTTTGTATATCCCAGAATCATTAGGGTCATAGCAATTGTGCTGTCTTCAGTTTTGGGAATGATGTAATCAGAGTCACAAAAAATTAACCCTAATGAGAGATTCTAATGCCAGAAAAACTTGATTTGGCATCCCCAGGCTGCCTCAAATTGACTGATAGCGGGGGACAATTTTTTAACCTACCTAAGTCCCATCACCTTCTCTGTAAATATAGAATATGGTCTCTCTAATGAGAGTTCTAAAAGTTATATTTTTAACACATGTAAAGAATTCATAGCATCTAGTGATACTTAGTAAAGATATCAAAAAGAAACAAAATATATTCTGTAAATCCCCCAAAGTAAGTTCCAAGAGTCTTTAAGATTAAGATATTTTTAAGACTATATCTTTGCTTATTTTAAAATTATAAAAGAGAAAACGATGTTATAAAATTCCTCTCTATATTCTAACTTCTGATGGAAAACAAAATTAGTGTCTTTCCTTTAATTTTCCAAGGGAAATATATTGGCATGTTTTTTTTTTTTTAAATCTAGAAATGGCTAAACACTCAGATATTCCTGTCCTTACATAGGAATGTCTGCTGTTAATAGTCAAATAATGTTCATTTGCTTCTGTGAAACCACTTAATACACAGCCAATTTGAATAGCACCATTCCTGATAGCTGTAATTAGCTTCATAACAATTCTTTCTGCTACCACTTTGCAAATCAGGCTGTGAGTCCAACTTTTAACACGGATGTGTCACTAATTAACACTACCCCAAACCAAGTCCAATAGAACATAATGAATGCAGGACAATTGGGGAACTGAGTTAATTTCTCTATTTAAAACTTGGAAGCAATCCATTTTAATCTGTATGCAAAGGTCGACTTTTGAAAGAATAATTGTACTTTGTTTTGGTCCATCTGGATTGGGCTATAAATATGCCGTCCAGGTTTTATAACATTAAGTTACACAGACAGCACTCAATGTCAGAGTAATGTTCAAGTAGTCCTATACGGGTGATTAACTTGAGAACATTCATCGTATCAGTGCCCTGATCTTAGAGAAAAAAAAAATACACTTTTAAGCTAGAAGCTATCTCCGAGCTCTTCATTTTGGTGAATGAGATGAATTCATTTAAAAAGTTCCAAGTGCTTTTTGCTCTCCTTTATAACTAAACCTAATACAATAAGCACAATTTTCTTCTTTCTGTAGCATTTGCATATTATTCTATGCCAGGAATTACATGGAAGTATTAGAGTAACAATAACAAAAATATCCCATTCTGGTCCCTGTGGTTTAAAGCATATATGCCAACCTTCCATAATTATTTTGTCCATTATAGTCTTGCACGTGTTTTTTGTAGGATTTTACAACATGCTTCAAAAGCATTTGAGGTTAGGGATTTCCACTTGTTACTATTTACAGCTTCAGTGTTCACATACCACTGATATTTTTCCTTTCTTTCTCTCTCCAGACCTAAATGTCAACTGTAATCTAAATTAATTTTCACTTGGAGTTGGCAAGATGGTAACTTCATTTAACATAGAGAAACCACAGGCAGAACAGAAGATGTTAACTGCAGTCCTTGATCATCTTCCTGATATTTTTGGCTTCTCTCTTCAGTTACCCTGAAGCCAATTAGATACTTGTCATGGTCATTTGGAAAGCAAATTTGAGAGAATTAATGTATCAGTTGATTTCATCTTTGGAAATACTATGCCCAGGTTTCTCATAAAAGGAAAATTGGGATGAATCCCCCATTAGTAAATATACATAAAAATTAATTTTGGTGAGCAAAACACATAACTTTATCTTAAATGAAACATGGATCAAAAGTTACACAAACTCATTGGGTATATGATTCACATGCTTTAGATGTCTTGCGTCTCAAATACATGGCAGATTGCCTGAGGCACTGAAGGGACTTGTAAACAAGTCGAAGACTATGTGAAAAAGTAAATAAATAAATGGGATTAAAAGGTGTCTCTTCAAATGTGTAGCTCACGAGTAGCCACTGCAAAATGATATCACGCTATCTCTAGAGAACTCAAGGGAGGTGCAAGGAGACCAGGAGAGGAGTTTTGGGTTTGGCACACTTTATTGTCAACCAATCAAGGAAAGATTTGTAATAAAAGCCTCAGAGCATCATGGGGCAGACAGGCAAGTACTCACTAAGTATAGTAATGCTGGATTATAAATTCATGAAACATAAAAATCAATGAATGCTAAAAAGAGCATTTTAAAATTTTAGCCATGTTAGATCGGAGTAATAAAGTAGAAAAGTGGGGAAGTCTTCATCTGAGTGTGTGGGTTCTTAAGTTTAGATATTTAAGAGAGTACAAAATGTTTACCTTGGTTTGCAGTGCATCCCAAAATCTCCTAGACACACTAGAAAATTTGAAAGTTTCCAGAGAGGGCTTGGACCCAAATTACTTCTTTGACGAAAAAAATGGAGCCACTTGAGACCACTGGGAGGAAAAGAGGAAAAGAGGAGGTAGAACAAAATAGCAGATCAGGGTGGGCACTCTGGGAAGGCCTGGGAATGGGTTCTTGCACATTTGAATGGTGCAAGAAAGCAAAGTCCTTAGATGAGGAGCCTCGTGCCTCATCCACCCACTCTGTCCAAATTCAGTTTGCTAGACTATCAGAAAAATCTTCATGCTTGCATCGCTTTTTAGATAGTAGTATGGTTGTTTTTACAGTCAAGTCCTGAAAGGTGAACCCTAGACAAAGTAGCTAGACGCTTTCCATAGACAAAGTACATTTATTTCTTTGCAGGGTTGCAGAATGACTTCAGTGAAGTGGCGATAAACACACAACACAATTTTCTATCACAGATCCTTAACTATTGTGTGCTGATTTAGTGTTACTTTCTGGAAGGGCCAATAATACTTCTAAGTCTGGGTGTCTCAAGGGAACCCCTGGGAAAATAAACTCAGGATATTTTCTAACATGTCTAAGGACAATAAAGTGAACAGGAAGATACTTTTATTGTGTTTCCAATTGTGGATTAAGGTTTGTAATTTTTTATCTCCACAGAGTGGACATCTGAAACTTTGAGTTAAAGACTGTTTAAACTTCTCTATACCATGTGTCTGTATTGTTGTAGAGAAAAGGTCAATTAGACAATTAAAAAAGAAGCATGGTACCTTTCTTTTCATAATAATTAGTAGCTCCTGGAGCATCTGCACTATGAGACCACTTTTCTTCTTATAAATAAAATTTTTCGAGAGGTTTTACTGGCTTGTTGATAGTGTTTCAGAAACATGATCTAATGGGAGCCACACTACTTAGATCCCAATTTTTAAAAATAAGGTCATGAAAATTATTTGTAAACTGAAGAGCACTAGAAAATGAAGAAGGATTTTATGGTTTGAAAATGAAGAGGACAATTTTCTCAAAGATTTCAGGGTATAATACTGAGTTCATATGCTGCTGTTCGCGCAACATAGTATCATCAGTCCAGACTAAAATTATCTTTATTTTACTTGATTCCCCTTTTAATCTACATTTCCAGTCCTATCATCCCCTCTCCCATGGAAACACACCCTATAATATTTAAAATATGTCCTTCCAGTTTAGAGTCCATTACTTTCTTTAAAAGTTTGTATATTTTCGAAATATTTCTCGGCTATAATATTTTTTGAATTCTTGTTATATAAATCTCTCTTATTTCTTCCAACTGACATTTTGTATGTCAGATCTATTCATGTTGTTATATATGAGTTCAGTTCACAGCATTTAATTGTTATACAGTATTTCCTTATATGAATATATTCATTGTTTATTAATCTCTTAATTTGCACATGTGTTTTTTCTGGTTTTATTTTTTTCCAATCTTACAAATACAAAATTGTTTAATTTTTAGTTTATCTGTTTTTCTCTTGTATTTCTACTTTTTTATGCTGGACAAAACGTGTGAGTTGCTAAGTGGTAACTAAACTGGATGAGCTGTAGCACTCCATGTCCCCTCCGGCACCCCTCGGATTTTATTAGGAAATGGGGTACAGTAATCTGTACTTATTCCTCTCTCACTTCATAGAATTGAGGAAAGGTAGTTTACTTAAAAACACTAAAGACTCATCAATAACTGCCATGATAACCTTACTCTTACTAAAAATAGTACTTCAAACATGCCATGTTTGTACTTTTCCTCTGAGAATTGAAACCTAAAAATACCTCCTGAATTTTAAAAATTAATTGTACAAAGAAATATCTAACTTGCTGACAAGGATATAACTAAAATAGTAATAATTAATACTTTAGTATTAAGTACTAAATACTTTAGTATTTAAATATATAGCAAAGCATATACATGGTCTGCTATAGAGATGGTATTTGCATGACTCTGAGAAAATGCACAGAACAAAGTGGCACCATATTTGCTTCTATATCGGACAAAATTTCCTCTGCTGTCTTCCACGGCCTTCTGTAAATTGACTCTACCTTGCATTCAAAATCAAACGTTTATGTTCTTTTATTTCTGATTTAATTAACTAAATTATTAAAAATCTGAAATTATTTCTAGTATTCTCATAATGTGTCACATTAGACAGTCTTTTTGTTTTTTGTGTAGTTTATTTTCATTTAACCCTCACTACAGCATGAGCTCATGCTCAGGAAGGAAAAGAAACCAATAAGAGCTAGTAAGGGAAAATCTATATTTGAACAGAAAAACCCTAAGAAAACTATTGTTTTCTTTTAAGGGCACTCTTTTTTGCCAAAATAATTTTTAAAACATTTGCTGTTATTTTGGGAAAAGTTTTGGACAAAACAAAACAAAACACATATAGTTAATAAGAGCTTTCCTAGAGCACCTGTCAGGGTTTTGGAAAATAACTGAGGACTGGAGTTTGAGTTTCATTAGCTTTATGGTAATTTCTCTTTGCTCTTTGCTGAAAAAAACACTAATATAATTCTTAAGAACATGAAGCAATACCTCTGCAAGGAAATAAGCAGAGGTGCTTTCTCAAAATTTCAAAACAAGGAGAAATCTAAAATTAATAAATAAATAAGTGGGGAAAAATGACCACCTCTGTCTTCCATCCAGAATGAGAAGAATAAAAATCACATATGAACAATAAAGTAATTTTAACATAATTATTAGTTACTATGTGACACATACATAAAATATTTCCAATTTGGTTGTGTAAGCTTTGATGGCCTCTTTATTTGACAGTTATTTATAATGCATTTTTTGTAGAAAGAATAAAAATGAAATTCAATCTTCAAACGTGTTTTCACTAAATTTATTTTTCAGATTAACCAAAAAAGTTCAATGAAATTAATGAAATAATTATACAAAAGTTTAAAGAAATTGTAGCAATGAAATTTTAAAAAATAAATAGCAAAGAAAGATGAGGGTAGATACTAGCATATGTCATAAGGGTGATAAACCTTTTAGAAAATATATTATATTTAGGATTTCTTTATAGTATAACATATAATACAGTCTCCTGGCAAGATAGATTATAAGAACATTAAGTAAAAATTAGACCTCCTTATTGTATAAATAAATACAATAATAGAAGCACCACTAACAATGGAAGTTGCAACATTAAGCAAACAATTCCCTTTCAAGCATAGTGACTTGAAAACAAAGTCAAATTAAATTCTCAATGTACATGGTAAACCAAAATATACTGCAGGTAAATTGGAGTTAAATATTCTAAAAATATTGAAAAGTTATATAGCAGGTCCTTCTTAAAATAATAAAGAAAATAAAAGAATCAAAGATGAAAAGAAAAGAAAATCATGTCCAGAAATAATTTGCACAATAATAAGTCTAACAGAAAAGCAAAGATTGAATAGGCTATCTATAATATAATCTTGATAAAGATTTATTATTTTTATTACAAAAAAAATCAGAAAGCTTGAAGTAAGCATGGTAAATTGAACAAATGTTCCAATTCTGCTCATTTCTATAAGCCCCACTTAAACGCAAAATTGCCTTACAATAAATTTTTAAAAGGTATAAAACCATAAAGACAGAAGAGACAAGATAGATAGCAAAATACCAAAGAAGTTAACAAAACTTGGAGATATGTTGAGATGAAAGGTGACCTAGAGGGAGATGATGGTTGACTTAAAGAGAGAGTTGGTAGAGAACGTGAACACTTACAGAAAGTGAGGTAGGAGATAGTGACAGAGAAATCTCAAACTAAAGTGCTCCTAGTGACCAAGTCACTTGATGATTGCCTGCCTTTTGGATCCCACCCATTCTTTTCATGGTATAATCCCTAGGTTTGACGTAGTGTGTGCTTCAGATACTCATGCGGTATATAGTCCTCTAAGTCATGGCTGAGGGAGCTTCCACTATGTGTGCATCCAAGTTGAGGTCCATACTACATATAGATGTTAGTACATAATTTGTAAGCCATTCCTACTCATCTGTATCTGAATGTTTGTAATAAACTAGGAGAACATTATATTTTCATTGTTTCAATTTCACAAAATGCCAAAAGTCAAGATAAATTAACATTTTTCTTCCTAAGTAAACATCTTCCAGTAGCCCAATATTATGTTCTGAATTATGACGACTTTTAAAACTAGAAATGGAATGCATCCTTGCTTTTATGAACATACGCTTATCAGGAACAACTTATATCCTGAGGGGGAATAGTTGTTGAGAGATGAATAATTCTCTGCTTTGCTCTGGGTTGACTCTTTATTCTCATGTATATTAACTTCATGTAATATTTCAAATTAGAACTAAAATCACTTATTCCAATTACCTCATACCATTTTATTTATCAGACAATATGTAAATTAAATTCCTATTTCCCAAACTCTCTGAGACATCTCTGAGAGACAGACTTCAGAAAAATAAGATAGGCATGGATCACTTACCATGAAAAAAATCCTGCCTCAAGACAGATAAAAGCTAGAGAGATGTTAATTGACTTTAATAAAATGACAAATGCTTTCAGTAATATAGTCATTTTAATGTGTACCACTGAAAACAATTTCAGCTGTCTTGCCATTCTAAACCATAAATGGATGCCAAAACAAGGTCCTTTTAGATATTGACGTGCTACTAGTAACCCTGACTCAGTGGGAAGCACAGGATAACAAAAGGAATTTTTATTTCCCAAATGCCAAACAGAGCACCTATCAGAGTATGACCACACACATCCATAACCATCGAAAGAGTGAGAAACAAACACAAAAGCATTGTTTTGGAACTCAGAGTATAGTCATCCATCTATGCGCTCTGGAGTATAGCATCCCCTAGTCCCAAGCAGCAGCTGTTTTCCTAGTTACCTCCCAGGGCAGGAGGATATACCTAAACAACAGACAGAGGCATCTGAATTCTGAGATTCCTTGAAGACTATAGATTTAGATATCTAAGGGTATAATTTGCTCTCTCATGTTTATCAGATAATTGGCCCAGAGCCCATTAGTTTTTGTTTTCTCTCTCTCTGCCTCACTCTGCCTCTCTGTCTCTGTCTTTCTTTGTCTCTCTCCGTGTCTCTCTCTCTCTCTCTCTCTCTCTCTCTCTCTCTCTTTCTCTCTCTCTCTCTCTCTCTGTGTGTGTGTGTGTGTGTGTGATATTCTCTCTTTTCTACAGAAATTGGCTAACTTCACAAGCTGTCATAATTTCATTTCTGGTTTGATCTCAGGGGAAAAAATGCCCTCATCACATCCAAACTTGTTTCCTTAGCATCAGATGGATAGTAGCAATAACCAAGGCTATTTACCCCAAGGCTCATTCTGCGAACTTCAACAAAGTCATTCCTATAAACATATTACTCAAAGACACTTTCAAACCTAGTTGCAGATAAAAGAGCCCACCATCTCTCAGTCTCCCACTTAGTAAAGTCATGCAACCCCTACACTATGCCAACATTTAACACTAAACTCTAAAACAACCTTCAGTAGGAAAAGTACATCAAAGTGCTTAACTTTGGTGACTGTACATTGTCTACCATTCCCGACAGTATACCTTGACAATATTCAGCTCAAATTTTTATCATACTCAACGACACATCATATTACAGAAAGTGATTTCTGTGGCTTAACTATGTTTATAAAAAGTTTTTTTCTTCATGTTCACATCTAAATGCTTAGTGTATCGTTTTGGTCTGAAAGATTCTGTGACCTCTCTTTTACTTAAGCAAGTTTCTGTGTGTTCTCATAAAACATTATATTAATATAGATTATATATGTGTGTATATATATATAGATAGATAGATAGATAGTGAGCAAATGAAACAAAGTTTATTGCAACTCACATGATAATTTTACTATGCTTGCTCACAATATTTTCTACCATATAATCTTCAGTCATAGCCTGATATTTTATAGAAGTTTCTGTTTTAAAAACAATCAGAAAGTTTATAGTACCTTGTGTTTTTTTAACCTACTTTGAGTGGAATATGATTTTACTTTCTTTTAGAAATAGTGAGTTATTTAATTTTAACTTAAATTCCAACTTCAAAATATTTGTTTATTCAATTGGCCTTATTAAGGCAAAATCTTATTATCAAGCTTAATGGAAGTTATGTGTCATAAACAATTTAGATGTTAAACTTCAGTGTCAAGTGGAAGTAGTGAATCAACTTCATTTTCTACTTGAAAGGACCCTTCTAAGACCCTGGAGATTTATGTGGGACTGGTTATTATACTTCACTTACTAATGGGAACTCTTGTTCCCTTGGCAACCTGCATACTTTGTTTCCCCTAGCATTCCTGAATCTCTTGCCCCACCCCCACCCCCAAATGATTTATTTCCCCATTGCTAAAGCCTATGGGCACATTACACATTTTAAAGTAAAACATATAGCTTTGCAACCTAGACAGCAAACACCACCATTCTCCTTGATAACCACCTCTGGCTATTACAAAGAAAGTATTCCTAATTTAGATTACAGTGGAGAAATTTTAGTGAATGACGCATCTTACACCAGTCCCCAAACTAAGTTTAAACAAACTGCCAGGTGAAGGCAAAAGTCACAGCTGCCGATTTTCACTGAAAATGCCCTGCACAAGACTCCGGTGCTTAATTTTGACTACTTATGATGCACCTGCTTGAGAACAAATAAAAAATAAAAGAACCAAGATGCACAATGAGCCACGTTTATTACAGAGATGAATGTGATGTAATGATTGTCCCTCTCTTTTTTCCTTCACCTCAGCTAGAATCAGTAAATGAGATCACCTGAATCATTCCTCGGAGCCCCACATCCGTTTATTTATTTATTTTTTTTGGTTTATTCTTTTGATTTATTATACATATGAAAAGTTACTTTCTTGAGATGGCACATTGGCAGTTTTGGTGTTTCCTGACACTAGAAATATTTAAAACAAATTGTTTTTGAAAGTTTGATCATCTGGAAAGAATGAGGAGAAATCACAGTATTTTTACAGTTGAAAACATAATTTTTCAAAAAAGGTTGAGAGGAAAAAAAATCTAAACAAACCATTTTTGTTAAAGAAATGAGGCAGTTTCAAATTAAAAGTAAAAATTTAAATGAAGTAATTTTATAAAATATTAAAACTAGCTAAAATTACATGCATAGGTATTTAATCAATGAGAGGAATAGCAGTGGAACTTAAAAATGATAGGATTTATCAATAATAAATAAAAAATTTTTAGTGCAAATAGTACAGAAAAATTTCTCAAAGCCAAGATCATAGCAATCATTCTCATCTGCACAAAATTAGTCTCAGTTTATATACAATCTGTATAGTGTATCTATAAATTTAGCTGCTGTGATGAAATGCCAATATCCAAATCATAAATATAAATGTGCTTAGTTTTGTATCCCATTCATGTTTTCAGGAAAATCTGTAGTGGAGCATGAAACTGGCTGTGCATTGCTATCACCTGTTGAAGTTTCTCTTCCTTGGCTCTTCTACAGTGGCAAATTGTTCTCTTTTCCATGAAGCTACTCAGAAAATCATCTATTTCAGTTTTTCCCTCCAAGAAATCTTCAGCAATATCATCGGACTCTTCCTCAGCTTCATGTACAGCTACTTTCAATCTTGCCTCCAGGGCACTCGCACTACAGCTCTCACTAAGTTCATGCTGCCTTCCCATCTTCCTTTCAAAAGTAGATTTCATTTGGGTAAGTAATTCATTCTTATCTAAAACAGTTTGCCTTTTGGCTTGCAAGCTGGGCTCCAAAAGAAGATGTTTTTTCTTGCTAGCTCCTCTATACTTCTTACTAAGTCATCCTTGTCAGTAATAATTTGTTTTAGCTGAGGCAAAGTAAGAAACTGTTCTAGTAATATTTCCTCTTGTTCATTCATATCTGTAAGTTGTGACATCCTTAGTTCTGAGAGTTCTGGAAATGTATCAGGGACATCTGGCATCTTATAACCAAATCCATTTTGGCTTACCGGTGCTGAGTGTCTGTTGTGGAAACAGGTAATAGCAAATTTGAAAGGACACCAAATGAAGGAGCAGCAGGTTTGGCTGTTGTATAACTTGTCAAAGAAGAAACTGTGTCAGCGACAGATAAAGAACTGATAGTCCTGTTAGCTTCTTGTGGGGGATTTGGAGGAAGACATGGAAAACCCTGAGAAGCACAAGGAGGCGTCCCACTGGGGTTGCTGTGTAGGTATGGACATGCTGTTGAAGTATGAGCTAAAACTGGAGGATTCTTCCAAAATTCATCCAATAGACTCTGAATAATTTTTCCAAGATCTGAGTGCATTGTAAAATTGCTTACTAATGGAGAGGTAGCATACCCTCCTTGTTTATCCATTAAATGATGTCGTATTGGTGATCGCTGGTTTTTCCTGAGGAAATTGTGGCGGCAGCAATATAGTAATGCTAATTGTCAAGTTGTTCACGGTGAATGGCGACCCGTATTCCACATCTTCCTGTATTTCAGCTACACTAGAATGAGACTTCCGGAGGGACTCGATCAGGGGCTGCTTCTGTTGTTGAAGGCTGGTGAGGCCACCGGGAGACCCAGATGTGGAGGAGGAGGCGCTCTTGCTTAGGGGGAAGAGCCAGCTCATCCTCCACGAGTCCCCGGGCCTAAGGCCCTGGACGGCTCTGGCCTGCTTCTTCCAGTTGCTCAGTCCGGTATTCTCCAGCCACAGAGGACCCGGCAGAGGCGCCCGGGCCCTGAGTGCGGGGCGGCCGCGTCTTCTCTAAGCAGGCCCGGCTGAGGGGTCCTGGGGTCCTGGGAGGTATGCTGCGCCTGTGGGCAGCTGGAGAAAGGAAGCTCGCGACCCCAGACAGGTACCCCTCCCTTCCAGACCCTGACGCCAAACCAGCCCCTCAGGGAACCTTGCCACCCAGCGTTTGCCCCACACCCTTTCATAGCCACAGTTAAACCTTACACTAAAATCTTAGAACTTATTTTCCAATTTCCACACATTAATTTGGGGAAAAAAAACCTTTCAATTATTTGCCATTAGGAAAAGGGCAACTAGAGTCAGCCTTAAAGAAAAGCAGAGGCACTCAAAGCTCAAAAATTCTTTTTTGTTAAAATTTATCTTTGACATGTTTTCTTCATAATTGTGTCATTGCCTAGAACATCAGCTCTACCAGGGCTGACTGGAAAGTATCTAGCCATGCAATGTGAAACATAGAGGCATTTGTGGCTGAACTTCTTCCAGACAGGCCTGGTATATTCAGCAGGTGACACAATCCTAATTAAGCAGAGATTCATATTTGATGGCAAGAATATGTAGCATCTAAAGAAAAAACTAATTAAGGTATTTTCACCTTTAAGCTTTGTTTTCACCTATGACACCTGCAATGAGTAAATATGCCATTCATGTGCCATGATACATTGGTTTCATTCTATTGTCATATGTTCCTGTATTATTTTTCAGCACTCTGCAGTGCGACTTGCTGCCTTTCTTATTGTTTTCACGTAGATGGTATACGTGAGTGTGCATCTTTATAGATTTAACTTCAATGTTTGATTTTATATATTATACCATTCTTTGTTATTCTTCATAAAACACTATGTATTTTTATTTAAGCATTTAAACCTAAATTAATTTATTTTAATTGCTGAATAAGTGGTCCCAAAGTCTGCCTCTGTAATCTTAAAATTAATTTCAGCAATTATCTAAAACTAAAGCCTTAAAATATTATGCTGACATACTTAGGAGGATTAAGAGTCTTTAATCAGGCATCTAGAACCTGACTTGCAAGTTCTAATCATGTAAAATTAAATCTAATCCAATTAATTTAAATGTTCATGTAACCTAGATTGATGATCTAATACTTACCATTAACTCTAGGTGGCTGATTGTAAATGTTTAAGAAAAATGAGACACATTACTCAACTAAAATGTGTAACACAATACAAGAAAGAATTTTCTTTCTGACCACACATCCTCTAATTTTTCACTAAGGATGGAGTGTGGGAACTTTTCTAGTAGTTCAGGATAGAGGCAACATTTGGCTTAGATGTTTTAGTGTTTAAGTCATTGTACAATAGTCATAGTCTCACTCTTACTACAGTTTTCTTTATATAGCTAAATTTCCCGTAGCCAAAATGAACATGTGTCAGCTCCTAGATATTTTTCTCTGCTATGACTTGTCAAGGAAGTTCATAAAACAAAAACTGTTTTAAAAAGACCTAAACTCTGCCACAGAAGTGCAATAGCAGAGAAAATACCTTATACATACTAACTGAAAAATTCTATCTCTGAAATGTGTGTTTTGCACAATTGCAAAGTTTTCTTAAATTCTTCAGGTTGAATATGTTCATAATTCCTTTTCCATTGTGAAATTGCTCACATGAACAAATACGCAAATTCATGAGCTCATAGATACCCCACACACAACATGACATCAGAAAAACTAGGTTAGTAAGTCTTACTGGTGAGTCATTATGTGTGTGCGTGTGCGTGTGTGTGTTTGTAATTTCTGCTCATTGGAAAACCTCCAAAAGCATCTTCTATGTGGACAAATAAATATACTTATAGTTTGATTTTCTTCCAAACTTCAGACATTTCTGATATTTTACTTTTATTCTACCCTGGGCCTGGTGGTAAAGGATCAACATCCTTGCAATTTTTCAAGGTTGGCTTCTACCTTCATCTGATTTATGTAGTATTTGCTTTTTTGAATGCTATCCAGCAAATCATTTGCCAAGTTGCTGAGTAACAATCTCTCTCCAGCCCCATTTCATCAAATGGCTTCATCATTACTGTGTTGCTCAGGACAAAAAAAAAGTCATGTTGAACTCTGCTCGTTCCCTCTTACACCACCTGTAATCCGTCTGCTAGTCCCTCCTCCAACACATTTACTTTTCTTCAGGTCCTCTGCTAAAACCATTGCCCAAATCAAGGTCATCTTTTGCCTGGACTACTCAAAAGCTTCCTAACTCCTCTCCGCTCTTCAATTCTTCCATACCTCCGCACTACCAAAAAAAATATTTCTCTTTCCGATGGGGAGAGTGAGCTTCTAAGACATCAGGCAATATTTCTTCCCTCCTGAGGGACTACCAATATTTTCCCATTGGGTTAAGAATAAAAATCCAATCTCCTGACATGGTCCAAGGGAATCAGGTTCCTACTGACATCCCTGCTGTTAACTCCACTCTTTTTCTCCTTTCTAAGTGTTATTGGTAACACAATTTTTGCTGATACTTGCAACTTCACAGTTTATCCTCCTTTGAGGCCAAAGCATTTTATTCCTTCTCTCCCTGTAAATGTCTGAATCCAGAAAATCACATTATTGGCTATTTTCATCCAGATCGAGATCTTTCCATTTAGCATCAAGAAAGTTTCTTGTTCATATTATCTAAAGAGCTTCTTTCAGTTCTGACACAATCACATCACTTGGCTTTATACTTTCCATAACACTAGGACTCTTTAAAATATTATCGTTCATGTATTGATTATATTTATTTGTACATTTATTATTATATATGTATATGTCTTACTCATTTATATAGTATGTATCATAATTACATTTTACCCATGTGTTATATGTCTTACCCCATTGAATTCTGTGAGTATAGTTACTTAACCCTGTTTATAAAATGCCACAATATAGTAAGCATTTGCATATTTCTGGCATGAATGCATTTTTTGAATCCTAGTGTCCTCATTTGTAAAATGTGATATAATGCTGTTTACATTACAGCATGATTTTGCAAGGATTACTTTTATCTCAGAAATTCTGACTGTAAAGAGAGATGCTACAGAAAATGTAACTATTATTTCTCATTTTTCTAGGTTCTGCTCCCATCTTTAAAATGTATTTCCATCCCTAATCTTACTGTCAATGTCTTTTTCTTGTAAGGCAATAGAAATTTTATAGATCTAATGAACTTTTAATAACTTTATTATACAAATAATAAAGTGAATATGAGTATATACGCAAATACAAATACATCGATCTCTCTTGCCTCCTTTGTAAAAGAAAATAATTACAGGGCAATACACATGCTTAAACATAATTAATTTTGAAAAAAAATCTGATCATCTTAATAGTTTTTCTAAATCTATATAATATAGTGGCATAGTTGTAAAGCAACTTCCAATTTTTAAAATATTATAGCTTTCCATACATTCCCATATAAGCGTCAAAACACTGGGGCAAGTAAAAACAATTTACTTCATTGGACACCCAAGAGAATTTTGCTTCACCAGGAGCAGAGGCTTTCTCATGGTTGTCAGGTCTAGTGGGCTAGGAAGCTGTGACTGGAACTCAAGTTTGTCCAAGTCCGCTTAGTATGCTTTAGTTCTTTCCCACTGCTGCAGACTGCTTCAGGTCTGCCTTTTCTCATTGTTTTTCTTCTAGCTTCAATAATTCTCTCCTACTTCAATGTTTAATTTGATTAATTATCCATGGCCATATTCCAGCATGTTTTCCCCTTATTTTCATCTTTCTTCATATAGCCACTATTTCAATAGTAAATTTATTGTCTTCCTTTGGCAACTTTTGTCTTAAATATCTGATTTTTTTAATATTTTCTTTTTTTTGGGGGGGTAACTTTTTTTTCCTCTAATGGCATTTCTAAAAGTTTCTAGGACATGGTGGTCTTACAGGAATGACAGTCCCTTGACAAGTATCTTTTTTTTTTCAATTCATTTTTATTGTTGGACTTATTGGGGTGACATCTGTTAGCAAGGATTACATAGGTTTCAGGCATACAATTCTACAGTGCATTGTCAACTTGTTGTATAAGAAGTTCACCACCTAATGTGACTTCTCTTTCCATCACCTTATATTTAGCTTCCCCCCCCCCTCTTCCACCCCCTCCCCTTTCTCCCCTCCCTAACCCACTCATCCCCAAATAAACATTGAACTATTGATTGTGTCCATGGGTTTTTTGTTTGTTTGTTCATTTCTTTTCTCTTTCCTGCTTTCAGTTTCATATTCCACATATGAGTGAAGTCATACAGTTCTTTGTTTTTTCTGTCTGGCTTATTTCACTAAGCATGATGATCTCCAGGTCCGTCCATTTTGCTGCATATGGCAATATTTCCTCTTTTCTTAGAGCTGAGTAATATTCCATTGTATATGTACCACAGCTCCTTTATCCAGTCATCTGTCGCAGGGCACTTTGGTTGTTTCCATGTTTTGGCTACTGTGAACAGCGCTACAATGAACATTGGGGTACATAAGTCTTTGCGGACAAAGGTTTTCAAGTTCTTTGGGTAGATCCCCAGAAGGGGGATTGCTGGGTCAAATGATAGCTCCATTCCCAATTTTCTGAGGAAACTCCACACTGCCTTCCACAGTGGTTGTACCAGTTTGCACACCCACCAGCAGTGTACCAGAGTTCCTTTTTCTCCACATCCTCTCCAGCACTTGTTATTCCTTGTCTTGTTGATAATAGCCATTCTCACAGGTGTGAGGTGGTATCTCATTGTGGTTTTGATTTGCATTTCCCTGATAGCTAATGAGGATGAGCATTTTT
>PVJL010004013.1:0-91776 GCA_004026885.1 Lyroderma lyra
AATATTTGGGTGTTAGTTTTGCTGTCCTAGCTTTTTGAGTCAAATGCTTATCTCATTAATTTTTATTTTTTCTTCTTGAACAATAAAGGCATTTATGACTATAATATAATAAAATATTCTAAAATTTCAGTTTTGATTATTTCTTCTTTGACTCAAAAACAATTTTAAAAAGTTCTTTCTCCTCCAAGGAGGTAAAGTCTTTTTATTCTTTGGCCATTAAAATATATGTTGACTTTTTATGTATAGGCTAATTCACAGTCTTATTTTAACAATAGAAAACTTACAGGACAACAGAAAGCATATTATGGAAGTAGTGCTCTATGCTCCGTCTCACGTTATAGTGTCTGAAGAAATATTTCACTACCATACCCCAAACCTGACTTCATACTACCAGCTATCCAAATTCTATAACCTCACAAAGAAATTCCCGAGATTTAGGAAATGTCTGCTACAATCTAACCAATAACAGCAAGGATACCAGACAGTGAAATTACACATTTCTGTGCCATGAACACTGAATGTTACTCTGTTGCTTATCACAAACTAATGATTGGTATTTCCTTCCATAGTTGAAAGATTCATAAATCCAACTTTTATCTTACATCACTCGAAGGAAATGTCCTTTTTGATGAAAAACATCCACTATGAGGGGTACATAGAGGCTTCTCTTAACTTGATCTATAAATTGTTCATGATTTAAGGTGATTTTTCTCACCCTGTAACTCAAGAATTCCACTACCTTCTTCCCTAGCATGCCAAGTTCATTTAAGGCAAGCTGCAAAGCTGGTCAGGAAGGATTTGGCTAAGTGATTAAGGCTAACTTCTCAGAGAGCCATTTAGTTCCATTGTGGATGCAGAGACTCCCCTCCTCCTTTCACTCCCCAAAACCATTTGTTTGCTGCAGTAACCTTAGATGTAAGTACCATGTAAATGGATGTAAAGCATTCAGTTAGGAGGAAAATATTTTGTCCGTGTTCAGGCACTGGGTAGGCCCTGCTCAGAGAAATGTCACTCTATTTCTCAAGCATTTACGTATTATAAATTATACTCTAGAGAAGGAAAAAAAGTACAAGTGTCTTTTCTCTTTGTAGGAGACATAGTGTAATAATTTGTGGATCCATAGGGGAAAACAGCAGTTATAATTTCCAAGAAATAGGTCAGTGAGAGAGAGCAGCAGGTCCAAAAGAATGAGTAATGGTTAGTGTTACCCTTACTTGTTACATTTTTTTCCTCTCCAATCTTGCAAATAATTTTTGGACAAAACCAATTTATGGATTATAAGACATATATTTCTAGGTTGAGAAATAATATTAGCTTACATGGTACAATAATTCTATTAAAATATCTAATTAAGTGATTAGTTCTATCTATGGTTATCTTCTGAGTACAGCATGATACCTGTGCCTTAGAGTCATTTACAGCCTGGTAAACTAATTGGAATGAGTAATACTCTAATATAGCAATTAATTTGAAATGTTGTGATCTGTGTCCTCTTTCAGAAACAAGAAATTTCTTTCCCCAAAGGGACTTTTATCACTGTAAGTCTGATATGAGATTCCTACAAATTTACCAAATTATGATTGAACCTTGAACATCGGTTTGAACAGTGTGGGTCCACTTATCTGTGAATTTTTTTTCAATAAATACTTTAAACATATTTTATCTTCTTTATGATTTTCTTAACATTTTCTTTTCTATAACTTGTATTATTGTAAAAACACAGTATGTAATATAAAAATATGTGTAGATTGACTTTATATAAGGTAACTTTGGTCAACAGTAGGCTATTAGTAGTTAAGTTTTAGGGGAGTCAGAGTTATACGTGAATTTCACCCAGCTCTGTGGGTGATACTGTGCATGTCATTGAGCATCTTTGTGCCACCATTTCTTTATTGTGAATATGAAGAAGTTGGAATAGAAATGCAAAGTTCCTTATAACTCGGATATTGAGTGACTAGGATGAATATCATCTAAATTCCCCAGAAGTTTGTAGATAAAAGGTATTATTATTTGGATTTTATGAGAAAAGTACGCTATTTCTTTTACTTGTAGAAGTCTTCATAAAAAACTGTTTCAATTGGAAGTTTCTATGATGGGAAAAATATATTGAGTAACTGTTGAGCAGTGTTGATCATAGGGAACTGTTGGGGATCCCAGTATAATGAACTGATTATTTTCTTATGCTCAAGCAGAAAAAAAATGTGTCTCTTCAATGACCAAAAAAGCCCCCAAAACACACACAAGTGAGCTATGGATTTTTTATACAAAATGGCCACATATTTAAATTTCTTTCAATTTGTTTTATTGTGTAAAATATGCGTAACATAAACTTTACCATCTTAAACATTTTGAAGTGTGCAGTTCAGTGGCATTAAATAGGTTCATATCATTGTGCAACTATCACCACCATCCATCTCCAGAACTCTTTTCATTTTGCAAAACTGAATCTCTATACCCATTGATCAATAACCTCCATCTCCCATCCTGTAGGCTCTGATAACCACCAGCCAAAACTTAATTCTCACATTCAGTTGCCTTTGTTCCATTTTCATTCTCTTTTACCACTGCCTAGCATTGGACACCATCGATCAACTTCTGCCTTTTGAATATTTTCTCTTTCTTAAGCGCTTGCTCTCCTTTTTCCTGTACCATCTTCTTCTTTCCTAATTTAGCACTCAGATAACTTCAGCCACGATTTTTAACCCAGTTCTCTCACTATACCTTCTTCTCAGACATCAGTTTGTGTGTGTGTGTGTGTGTGTGTGCGCGCACGCACACACACACACACACACACACACACACACACACACACACACCTTTAACTAATATATATTTGGACAATTCAGAAATTTGTATTTCTGGTCCTGTTCTCGCCCTCTAATCTCCGGTGTACAAATTCCCACTCAGGGGTGCTGCTGTCACCTCTTACTTAATGTTTTCAAGGATTTCATCCTATTATCATCTCTTTCCAGAACTTGTTCCTGTTTTTTCTCTTTCTTTTGCTGCTTTTTAAAATTTATCTCATCACATTCTCCCAGAAATTCAAATCCTTCTTTAATCTCTTGTTCCCACTTACTAAGTACAGTCAGTTCCATCTTTGAAAATACTCTGTCTGCCTCTTGTTTTCTCTTTCTACTGTTGCCATCCAGGTAAAACTCTTGGTGGGCTGCCTGGTGTCAAACAAACAGTATTGCCCACTTCTCCTTTTCCCAAAGACCACATTCTGTATGTCTGTCACTTCTCTGAACCTATTCCCCATAGCTTTTTGTCTGAGCAGGTCTGTTTGGTTTCAGGTCTTTCAAACCATGTTCTGTTTCAGATATGCATTCTGCACTCCAGTTGTGCTAGTCTCTTTCCTATTCTTTGAATATTTTTATTTCTGTGCTTCTATCCATGTGGTTCCTATTTTCTCAGTACCTTGTATTTTCCTATAGGTACTACCAGACACATGAAGGCTATTTTCATTCTCACTGATTTCCCCCTTCCCTAAAGTTCCATAGTCATAGCTGGTAACACAGGAATCTTATCATCACTTATAGTCCTAGATTGCCTGCTCTCTTATATGTATTTATTTTGAGTCTCCCCCACTTAATTGCAAATTCCTTGAGGGCATAGGTCTACGGATGCTACATGAGATAGCAGTGTCTTGGACTTGGAATAGCTGTAAAAAGGGTAAGTTTAAAAACATATCAATGGAAGTTGGAAAGCTTCTTCTACAACAAAGGAGTCCTGGCCAAATAATCTTGCTTTTTTCGAGGCCGACTTTATTGCAGTGCACTTTACTGAGAGCATGTTTTGGGAAGCAGAGCTATGATAGATTTTGGAAGGAAGCCAGGGAGAGTCAGAGCTGGAGAAAGCTTCAATGTAGAGACCAACTAGAATTAAGGGGTGGCTTATCACCCTTTACATGCATACAATTAACTTGTGATTCAGATGTTTGTCTTAAAAAGTAAAGTTACCAAGGACTTAGTTGTGTGTGTGTCATAGCAACCATAAAATTATATTGAAATTTGAGCATTTTGAAGGTGAAATTTCTCTTTTTAAAGAAATTTTCTGCATTGTGTGTCCTCTGACATTAGATGGAAGTAGAGAGTTATAGACATAAACTTCAAGGATATAAGGTCACAGAGTGTAAATACCTATTGATCCCTCCTAATAGTCAGAAAATGTGATGAATTTACATTTGCATGATCAGCCTGATAAAAGATTTATCAGATTTATTGATTTTTTTTTTCAAATAACCTGTTTTTGGTTTCATTGTCTTTTCTTTTTATTTATTTTACTCTTTTCAATTTCATTTATTTCTGCTCTTTAACTTTCTTCTGGTTTCTTTGGTTTGATTTTGTTCTTGTTTTCTTTTTTTTTTTTTTTTAATTTTTTTTATTTGTATGTGGATAGTTCCCAGGCCGGGAATTGAACTTAGGCCGCAGAGCTGATAGCGCCAGTGAGGAAGCCTTAAGCCACTACACCACCAGGGAACTTCCTGTTATTGTTTTCTTAATGTAGACGCTTCTCTTACTGATTTCAAAAATTTCATCTTCACAAATATATGCATATAGTATTACAAATACTTTTCCAAACATTGTTTTAGCTACTTCCACAAATTTTGATATATTTGCATTTTTATTCCATTCTAAATATTTTCTAACTTTCTCTTATGCACTGAATGTTTGTAGTTCCCCCAAATTCATATTTTGAAGCCCTAATCCCAATCTGGTGGTATATGGAGGTGGGGTCTTTGGGCAGTAATTAGGTTTAGATGATGTCATGAGGATGGGGCTTCCAAGGTAGGTTAGTGTCCTTATAAAAAAAGAAAGAAAGCAGTGCCCTTTCTCTCTTTCTCTACCATGTAAGGACATAGTGAGAAGGCAGCTACCAGTAGGCAAGGAAAAGGGCTTTAGCATGAACTAAATCTGCTGGCACCTTGATAGTGGACTTCTCAGCTTCTAGATCTGTGAGAAATAAATGTCTGCTGTTTAAGTCATCCAGTCTATGGTATTTTGTTGTATCAGCATGTGCAGACAAATATACTTGTCTTTAGAATTCCCATTTGACCCATGAATTATTTAAAAGTGTAGTGTTTCATTTCCAAATATTTGAAGACTTTTGTGATATTTTTCTGTGCTTAATTTCTAGTTTTGTGGTCAGAGATTATACTTTTTATGATTTGAGTTCTTTTAAATTTAATTTAAAGTACATGATCTTTGGTGAATATTTCATGCACACTTAAGAACAATGTATGTTCTTTTTTGGGGGACGGGGGGAGAATCTTCTGTGTCAGTAATGTCAAGTTGTTTTTGCTATTGTTTGTGTCTTCTTCATCCTTGATGATTTTCTTTCTACATGTTTGGTAATCTTGGATTTATCATTTTCTCCTTTTAGTTCTATCAGTTTTTGTTTCATATATTTCAATGCTCTCTTATTAGGTTCATTCACATTTAAAATTGTTATGTGTTCTTGTTGAATTGATTATTTGATAATTTTGTAATAACCATTTTTAACTCTGGTTATTTCCATGGTTTTTAAGTCTAGTTTTTGGATCTTACTATACTCGTAGATACTCCAGCTTTCTTTTGCTTTGTATTTATATGGCATATCTTTTAAAACCATCTTACTTTTAACCTATCTATATCATTACATTTAAAGTGGATTTCTTGTAGACATACATGATATATTAGGTCTTGTTTTTTCCATCCAATCTGATAATCTTTGTCTTTTAACAAATACACTTAGACCAGGAGTTGGCAAACTATGGTCTGTGGTCTATTTTTATACTTCTCATTAGCTAAGAATGGTTTTTAAATTTTTAAAGAATTGTAAACACACAAACATAGAAAAATATTCAATGGAGAGTGTATGTGTCCTGAAAAGCCTAAACAATTTACTATATGACAATTTACAGAAAGTGTTTGGTGACCTAGTTCCCTCTTGTTTCTACCACATTGCATTTTGTCCATACAGTGCCGCATGTTCTCATACAGCAAAATGATCTGTTGTAAAAGAGTCTACAGGTGAAGGAAGGTCAGTCCTGTTTGCTTTATAGCATTGCCAAATAGGTGAGAGGACGACAGGCCTTTCAATGATGCATGAAGTCAACCATCTGCTCCAGTTTCTCCAGCTTCCAGGCTATAATTTGAAGCTGAAAGAGATTGTTTGGGTTCAGGCAAGATCTCCCATTGCCAGTGGGGGAGTTAAGAGGCTTGAGTCTGCGCCAATGCCATGATTTGGGATTTCAGCCTGTTCTTGAATGGGTTCTCGGCTGTCCTCTCTGATTCAGAACATTCCATCCTCTAGACCTACAGAAACTCCAGGTTAGGGTTACAGACTATTTTTCTTTTTCTCCTTGTTAGAATTATGTCTAGAAATAGTCTTTGAACTTGTCTGTGCTCCCATATAACCACTCAAGTGCAGGTGGTACTCTAGAGGTTGATGATAAGTAGCCTCAGCTGTCCTGGTCACTAAGTACAGTAAGTCCTCATGTAACATCACTGATAGGTTTTGCAACTTTAAGTGTAATGACATTGAATGGAACAATGTTATTCAAGGACCTGCTGCATTTGAGAAAAAAAAGAAAGTGATCAGCAAAATCAAAGATGATTGTCGTCTCAAGGAATGCTCTGATTCAAGCCACATAGGGATGAAATAAACTAGAAGGTACTCAGCAGGGGAAATGGGCTTCAATGCAATGCCTCAGTGATGACAGTTCAGCCAAGAGAGTCCATCAGATACTGCTCTACTTACAATGAGCCCAGGCTCTCTTCAGAGTAGGAATTTTTAAGATAGCTGGCAAAGTTTAACCTAAAAATTGCTGAGATGGTTATAGCTAGTGGACAGGGAAGACCTTTGGCCATTTTATAAATATGATGCTGTCGGTAGTAGTAAAGATTTTTAATCAACAGATACAAGTCTAAGCCAGACTAGGAGACTTATAGCTTGTGAATTCTTCCAACAAGTAATTTATTCCTCTAAATTTTGTGTATGTCTTCTCTATTTAATTTACTTATCATTACATTTTTATGATTATTTATTTTTTATTAGAGAATTACATGAATACGTGTAAAAAAATGGGAGCATACACAGGTTTTAAAGTGAGAAGTGGGAGTCTCCTGCCTGACTCCTAGTCTACAGTGCTACTTACTACCCCCTCTCATTGCCAGTTTTGATTCTTGTGCCTGCATTTTCTCTTAGTTACATTTACAAATCACTTTAAATATTTTATATCCATAATTATTAAATATTAGAGGTCTGAGATAGGCTTCTTCAGTGGCAACCAAATACCAGCTGGAAATCATCCAGCCTAATCTTAAGCAATTTCCTTGATGATGTCAATGAAGCTTACCTTCATTTTTTAAGGCTGGAATACTGTTACTTCATCCTATGCTTATTTAATCTTTTTGGGAAGTGGTAAACAGGACCCAAAATATGGAACATTATACATAATTTACTTGTACAGAAAGATAGATTTCCTATAGGTCTCTCAATTTAGTGATTAGATTAGACTTAGAGCACTTAAAATTTAAGTCATAGGGTTATTTTTTATGCTGACTGCTGTTTCTTTATTACCAGGAATATATTCAAATTGGATTTTGTATAATCACTCTGATTTGAAAAGTCAGAAAAATACGGAAATCCATTTTCAAATCCTGAACCAATTGAGTGTCATAAGGAAAGATCTATATACCTTAAGAAACTGTGACCTTAACATACTCATCTAACATGTCCTTGCCTCTTCTATTCTGTTTTTTTACATAATAAATGCAAAATATTTTTTGTCTTGTCTTTTAAATTCCTATTTTTTAAATCATGGAGAATGCTAGACTCTTATAGGTAATTATGTGCTACTAAAGACCTAACTTACACTAAATAAATGAGAAATGAACACTGGTCAGATGAT
Source organism: Lyroderma lyra (assembly GCA_004026885.1). NCBI lineage: Eukaryota > Metazoa > Chordata > Mammalia > Chiroptera > Megadermatidae > Lyroderma > Lyroderma lyra. The sequence goes on from PVJL010004013.1 coordinate 7,895, forward strand.
TAAAATCACTATTAAAATTGTGTGAGAAACTAAAATAATTTATTAAATTGTCTTTTTAGTTACAAGCTTTATTTCTTTCACTTAGTAATAGATATTGATACTCACATTTCATAAGTGAGAACATTTTAAGCATGATATATTTCAGAGAATAAATATTCTTTAAGCCTTAGGGAGTTATTTACCTTCATATAACACACTATCTTTTACAAGTGAGTAACTGCTTATAGGCATGGCATGTACATAGTGTTCAATGTTCAGAGTCATGTCTTTTAAGGACACATCAACATTAGTCGTACAACTCATCTGGCTAAGCATCCAGCAGTCTGGGAAGGAGACGGCTGCCTTCACAAGCTAAAGTGTTGATACCATTAAATTGTTTGGTAAAAATAATGCCAGACAAAAGTCATTCCTTGTGCAGTTCTTGGGATGCAAAAGGGGATCTGTGTGATCTGTACTGGAAAGAGAATGTGTTTCCTCTCTCTTAAGATCTTGAAATGCAAATAGTGTTTGAGCAAGAACTTCAAAAAGGAACAGGTAACGAGAAAGAGGGCAGTTCAAAATGCGACCAAGGAAAGCAATCTATATCCATGTCTGTTGTTGGTAGGAAGATTTTAAAAATGGAATCACTTTTTAGGATATGTGGGGTCTGGCAGAAGTAACACTCTTTTTAAGTAGTTAAAGTATTGTCATGTTACAGAATTACATGCTTATGATTTTGTAATGAAGGTTTTGGTATAGAGTACCTGCTGATTAAAAAAGGCATTACTTCTGCTGGACCCTGTATGTCCTCATCCTCAGATACTGAAGTACATGAGGACATGTGTACATTTGTATGTATCAGAAGTTCAATCACTTGAGAGTGTATAGGTAGTTGTTATTTTATTTTATTTTATTTTTTTCGCTTTTTGGTATGTGGGTAGCTCCCTGGCTGGGAATCGAACCCAGGCCGCAGCACTGACAGCGCCATCGCTGAAGCCTTAGGCCACTACACCATCAGGGAACTCCCGTTAGGTAGCTATTTTGATAGCTATGGGAGAGAAGATGGAATGAGGAAGAGAACATGAGAATTGGAAAAGGAGAGACAACATGGTTCCATAGCCCTATGAGTTATTTTCTACTGTTGAGACATGAGAAGGATTACCAATCATAAATGATTCGCAAAGGGCCAGGTAGACTCTATGGGAGTATAATGGGAAGATTGTGTTGGGGGATTGGCACACTCCTTTAAGTACCATTTGGAGCATTAGTCTTACTTAGCCTTAGGGGAAGAAACAACAAACCAATAAAAAAGTAAATATTACTTCTGTCTTTCTCACTAGTGTCTAGAAGTACATCTCTGTTGTTTCCTTGAAGTAGCTAGGGTTCCCTTCAAAGAATATTGATGATCCAGTTTGAAATGTAAGTTGGACTTATGAAGGGGAGAAAGAAAAGGTAAAAATATATAATAAAGAACAGGAAGCATGTGATGGCCCATGATTTAGTAAATCCCTCTGTTTTATTTTATTTGTGTTAATCCAAATACATCATCAGATATTTCTGAAGGACCCATTTTTGCCATTTATGGTATAGATACAGGTTTCTATTAATAATAATATTCTCTACTGACACAGTAGTCCCAGTTCAAAAGCATGTACACATAAAAGAAATTGCAAAAAAATGAATTAGGGAAAACAAATGAATAGTGAGTGGACAACTAAGTGTAATTTATTAGGTGTCAGGCACTGTGATAGCTGTTATTGATATATCTAGTTTCATAACTTAAGAGGTTTAGTTATAATTTTTACATGTTTTATTAAATTTTTTTAACTTAGTTTAAGTAATTTATCCTCTATTATGTGGTTTTTAAATGGGAGAACCAGATTTCAAATCAAGCTTCAAATGCTTATGTTCTTTCCAATAGAGTCTCTAGGGTGGGGATGGTATGGAGAAGGCTGACATAAGTCAGCCTGAACACCCAGAGGATTAGGGATGACACCTATGAAGAGATAATGAAGTGATTTGACTAGGAGCAGAGGTATAATTAAGCCAAATAATGTAATGCATTGATTCAGGCTGTCATGAACTAGAAGAGTTATGATGGTGTGAGAGGTGTTGATACAAGCTTTTGAAAGTATGTCAGGCTCCCAGATCTGCACATGTTCCTGCTCCAGAAGGAGGGAAAGGAAAAGAGGAAGGACAGGTAATTCTACTCCCAAAGAGGTATGGGCATTGAGGAGCCCAATTCTCGTGGAGGGGACCCAGGGACATCCATCCCTGTATCTTGTGAGCAAAGTGTTGATCTGTTTTGTGTCAGTGGAGGCTGCCAGCTCAACATGTAATATAAAATTAAACAAATACCTGTTTTAATTTTGAATATAGTAAATATTAGTTGTTTTAGCCCCCATAATCCAAAGCTTTTCATTATACCAGGCATGGAGCAGATTTTAGAGGAAGAATAGTAAGTTTTTCAGTTTTGGATATATCAATTTTTAAGTGCACTTGGATTATTATGTGGAAATATCTAATAAGTGGGCATATCTGATTTAGAAATATTGATACAGATAGTGGTTGAAAACATGGGTATGAATGAGGTTCATTTCATTAGATGGGGGTTCCCTGGTGGTGTAGTAACTAGGCTTCGGCACTCTCAACGCCGTGGCCTGGGTTTGATTCCCAGCCAGGGAACACCCCCTCCTCCCCCCCCTCCCCCCCCCCCAAAAAAAAAGAATTGCATGTCATTTCATTAGAAGAGGGTTTAGAGAGGTCATGGGAAATTTTGACAGAGGGATATTAACATGGTCTTCATAAAAAACCCCTCTCACACGAATAGCACTTTACATTTTCATACAGAAATATCATAAATCATTTGACCTTTATGATACAAAAGGAAGGTGGATGGCTCTGTAGGATTATTGATTTCATTTTTCACATGTGGAAATTGAGACTGAGTATTCATGTTAATTACCCAAAGTAGAAGGAGTACTGACTTTGGGTGGTGAGCACATAGTGCAGTGTGTAGATGATGAATTATAGAAATGTACACTTGAAACCTATGTAATTTTACTAACCAATGTCATCTTAATAAATTTAATGAAAATTAAAAAAAAAAAGAAAGTCACAGGACCAGCAAAAATATCTAGGTCATTTAATTGCTAGCATAAAGCTTTTCCTGCCACACAGCTGCTTTTGAAAAAAATGTCATTTTTTTTGTACGTACACTTGCAATGTGTAGGCAATTGTCTTGTCTCTTGCAAACTCAGCATTTACAATCTCATATTATATCTGCTCCAGTTTTCTGGTATCCTTATGAATTTATGCTCTCATGCAGGCTGTTTCCTAGAGCTGGAAGTCACTTCCTTCAAGGAGCCATCCTGAACCAACTTCAGCTCTTTGGTTGTTTCTTCCTTAATAGTTTTGAATGTGTTTTATAGCATATTCTTTTTCATGTGTTGATATGCTTCTTTTGAATTTTTTTCTTGACTCATTTGGTGCATTTTTTTAGTTGTTAAATTTATTGGGGTGACATTGGTTAGCAAAAATTACATAGGTTCCAGGTGTACAATTCTACAGTGCATTGTCTATGTGTTGCATTATGTATTCATCACCCAGAGTCAGTTCTCTTTCCATCACTGTGTATTTGACACCCCCTCCCTCCTCTAATACCACCTCCCCTAGTAACCACTAAACTATTGACTGTGTCCATGAGTTTTTGTTTCTTTGTTGCTTTCAGTGTTATATTCCACGTGTGAGTGGAATTATGTGGTTCTTATTTTGTTCTGTCTGGCTTACTTCACTTCACATGATGATCTCAAGCTCCATCCATTTTGTCGCCAATGGCACTATTTCATCTTTCCTTATAGTTGAGTAATACTCCATTGAGTATATGTACCACAGCTTCTTTATCCATTTATCTATTGAAGGGCACTTTGGTTGTTTCTATAACTTGGCCACTGTGAACAGTGCTGTGATGAACATTGGACTAAGATTTTCAGATTTTTGGGGTAGATACCCAGAAAGGGGATTGCTGGGTCATGTGGTAATTCCATTCCCAATTTTCTGCAAACCTCCACACTGTCCTCCATAATGGTTGTATTAGTTTGCATTCCCACCAGCAGTGTACCAGAGTCCCTTTTTCTCCACATCCTCTCCAAGCACTTGTTATTCCTTGTCTTGTTGATAGTAGCCATTCTAACAGGTGTGAGGTGGTATCTCATTGTGGTTTTGATTTGCATTTCCCTAATAGCTAATGAAGTTGAGCATTTTTTCATATGTCTTTTGGCCATTTGTATGTCTTCATAGATGAAGTGTTTGTTCAGGTCTTCTGCCTACTTTTTCATTGAGTTGTTTGTTATTGAGTTGTACATGTTCTTTATATATTTTAGATATTAGTCCCTTATCAGCTACATTGTTTACAAATGTTTTCTCCATTCAGTTGGCTGTCTCTTTGCTTTGTTGATCGTTTCTTTTGCTGTGCAGAAGCTTTTAAATTTGATATAGTCCCATTCATTTATTTTTGCTTTTACTTCCCTTGCCTTTGAGGTCAGGTTCATGAAGTCCTTCCTAAACCCAAGGTCTGTAAGTTTAGTACCAATGTTTTCTTCTATATAGTTTATTGTTTCAGGTCTTATGTGGAGGCTTTTAATCCATTTTGAATTAATTTTTGTATATGGTGACATTTCACAGCTCAGATTCATTCTTTTGCATATGGTTTTCCAATTTTCCCAGCACCATCTACTAAAGAGACTTTCTTTTCCCCATTGTATATTTTTTGCTCCTTTATCAAAAATTATTTGTTCATATATTTGTGGCTTTATTTCTGTGTTTTTGATTCTGTTCCATTGGTCTCTGTGTGTGGATTTCTTCCAATACCAGTAGTGAAGAAATTGAAACAGTCATCCAAAACCTCCCTAAAGCCAAAGCCCCGGACCAGATGATCTCACCAATGAGTTTCACCAAGCATTCAGAGGAGAATTAATGCCTTTCCTCCTCAGACTCTTCCAAAAATTGAAGAGGAGGCAATACTTTCCAATTCATTCTACAAGGCCAATATTACCCTAATATCAAAGGACAACATGAAAGAGAAAACTATAGACCAATAGCTCTGATGAATACAGAATCAAAAATCCTAAACAAAATGTTAGCAAATAGAATATAGTAACTCACTGAAAAGATTATACACCACAAACAAGTGGGATTCAACCCAGGAGCACAAGGATGTTTCAGTATATGCAAATAAATCAATGTGATACACCACATAAATTGAAAAACCACATGATCATATCAATTGATGCAGACAATGCATTTGACAAGATATAACATCCATTTATGATCAAAACACTGAATAAAAGGAAAGTATCTCAATATAATAAAGGCCATATATGACAAAATCTCAGCTAATATCATACTGAATGGGGACAAATTGAAGCCCATTCCCCTAAAATCAGGAATAAGACAGGGATGTTCCCTATCACCACTGCTATTCAATATAGTACTGTAAGTTCTAGCCAGAGCAATCAGGGAAGAGAAAGGAATAAAAGGTATGCAAACTGGGAGAGAAGTCATACTGTCACTATTTGCAAATGACGTGATACCTCTAGCCTTATTTATTTATTTATTTATTTATTTATGTAGTATTGCTTTGGCTATTTGAGGTCTTTTGTGGTTCAGTACAAATCTGATCATTTTTTTTTAAACCTATTTTGTGAAAGTATGTTTGTGGTATTTTGATGGGAATTGCATTAAATCTGCATTTTGCTTTGGGTAACATGGCCATTTTAACAATGTTAAGTCTTCCTATCCATGGACATGAAATATCTTTCCATTTCTTTGTGTCCTCTTCAATTTCTTTTAGTAGTGTCTTACAATTTTCAGTGTATTAGTCCATCACGTTCTTTGATAATGCCCAGGTATTTTATTCTTTTTGTTGTGACTGCAAAAGGTATTCTCTCATTTCATTTTCTGAAGTTTTGTTGTTTGTATACAGAAATACAATTGATTTTTATACATTGATATTGTATCATACAACTGTACTATATTTGTTTATTGTTTCTAATAGTTTTCTGGTGGAATCTTTGGAATTTTCTATGTAAAGGATCATGTCATTTGCAAATAGTGACAGTTAAATTTTCCCACATGCTTATGCATTTGTTCTATATTCCTGATGTTTGCTCTTATTCACCTAGGTTGCTGTTTGGTGTACAAATGAGTCTTGTAATGAATTTTTATTCTTCCTTAATATATAGTGCAGTGCATTAAATAAGGATTTGGCATCTGTTTGGACATTTGTTAAGTGGGAGATAGATGTGTAAAAGATAGCTCAGATATTTAAGTCAGGTTATAAAAGCAAAGATGGTCAGAGAAGAAATTTATAGAGCAGTGATGACCTTTTGATTGTGGGGAGATTTTGACTTGATTTGATTTAAATGCTTAGCAGAGTTAATTGGTTCCATTGTCTTCATTTGTTAGGATGATCCTGTTTGGTGAGCTTGCATTTTTACTTTTCTGTCTGTATTGGGATTATTTAGCTGAGGACATATTGCCTCTAATAAACAATTTGGTTTTATCTGATTCTTAGCTGTCAAAACATGATCATGACCTCCTTTCAGTGTATAGTGTAAAACACTTTCCTGGACTTTGATTAATTTTTTAAAGAGAGTCCTAATAGGTTATACATTCCATTTGTAGCCAAGAATCTCATCCATCAAGTTTTCCATGTTATTCTTCAAGTTCATCTGGATAGCATCCTTTCTTGTCATAATAACATCATTGTATATAACTACAGATCACCATTAATCTGGATCTATTAGAATTTCAAACATTTGTTCCTCCAGACTATATGCTGTGTTTGCTCTTTGCTGGATGACATTTAAGCAGTTTGCCTGGACATTAACATCTTCCCAGCACAGCATGAAAATGCATTTACTAAGGGCTTTGTGTCTGTTGTTTTAGATGAGAAAAAAAAGTAAACTTTGCTCTCTCTTGAGATGTTTAGATTAAGTTTAATTGATTTTTAAAATACATTAGCATGATCACAACACTTTAAAATAAATGAACTTTTTAGAAATAAGGCATGTTATACTGGAGATTTGACTTTAAAAGCTTTGAATTACTGAGGAGTTTGCTTTTTCTTTTTTTAACTGAGAGAAAGAACAGCTCACTTGAAAAATATTTATAATGTATGCATATGTTTCCAAATTTGAATAGACATAAACTTGCTTCTAGAAAGACGGCTTTTCATTTGAGGGACTTTAAATTACAAGCCTTTTCACAAGGTAGTGTTGGAAACATGTCTTTGTTGTCAGACTCATGCAACTTTTTTGAAAGCTTAGAAAGAATCAATATAGTATTTTTGGAGACCCATGGAAGATGATTGAATTTCCATTTATAAATGGTGGATACTTACTACCCAGGCTGTGCCTTCCAAGGCAAGGTCTGTGAACTAGTTGCATTAGCATCCTCCCACTGATCTAGTATTAAACATATGGCTCTCCTCTAACCATTGTTGCTGCTCCCTTAGACTCTTGCTGGAGTGCTTAACTGAAACCGTCTACCAACCAACTGCGTCAAATCCTACTGAGATCAGTGACTTGTAAGGATAAAAAAAAATGTCTGGGAAACATGGTATCTACTTACTTCTTTAGGTAATCTACATCTCTATCTTTGAATGAGTGCAGACAACTAGAAAACGGCCTAATCGTTTTACATTAACTTATCCCCTGAACAACCACCTTCATTTTATTAACTTGATATGTTATATCTTTGGTTTTGCCTGTATTTGGTAGATAATTTTGGTCACATACATTGCCCATTATTCTCACTTGATAAGTTCATTTAGAATTAATAACCAGGGAAGAAATACATGTGCCCATGTCCTCTATATGTCTTTCTCTGACTTTCTGTCTTTTTTTTCTCCTAAAATTGGTTTGCTTTCATCAAACAAATAACTAGAAGTTATTCAACGTAACTGTTTCTCTCTCTCCCTCTCTCTCTCTCTCTCTTTTTTTTTTTTTTTTTTTTTTTTTTTTTTTTTTTCCCCCCCCCCCCCAGAACTTTGTTGTATGTATACATTTCATTTTAAGGTGACTTAAAACTCTTTTGAAAAGCAGAAAATGTAAGCAAACTCTTATGGGCAGGACAGGAAAGAGCTGTTTGGAGGGCCAGAGGATAATGATTCTATAGACTATAGAAACATTAAAAGCAAATGGTATTTTTTTTTTTATTGTCATTTTATTGCCACCATGACTCCAGCCAGAAAATGGTCATTTATTCACCAGTGATACTTACCAAGTCGTGGTCACACCATGTAATATATCTTCCTACAGACTGTTGATTGGACATGGACAATTATGTGTGGATTTAAAAGTATTTGTATAGGATTCTTGTATAAAAGATTATGAAAGAAATATATAAGGCTAAATATTTGTACCAAAATGGAAATGCACAAGGATTAAACATCGAACTTGTCTAGTAAATTTCCAGTATTGGTTTTTATATGACTCAAAAACATTTCAAATGGTATAGAAGCTTGAATACTTGCACATCTGAAAAATATTAGCTATCAAGCTAAGGTAATTTTAATGGAAACCAAGGAAGAAATTATGATTCAATTAAAGTATATTTATATGTAACTTCAAAATTACATTTATTTCTTATATATAGTTCTATCTATACTTTTGAAATCATGTAGATACTAATAAAGGATACATTTTAAAATGGGAAAGAGAACTGTAGGGGTGAAATTGGCTTGAAAAGTCATTTACTCCCAACTCTCATCTGTGGTTTTAACCCTTGAGCAATCATTGCTTGGTTGTAAACAGACAGATTTTATAGAAAGTAATCATAAATTGACAGTTTTATTTTCTCTTTTCATTGAAACTGCTCTTTAAAGTTAGTTCTGCCCTTTCCTCGATGAAGAGTCTGGCAGAGTATTTCTGTACTGTCAATCACAAGACCGAGATGCATCATTGAAAAGTGCAATCTTTTACAGTATGCAAAATTTTGTTTTTCTTTGAATACTGAGGCTTCTGCTCTTTCTTCTCATAATGTAGTTTTTCTTCCATAGGATGTACTCATATCCCAGCACACTCTGAGAATGCTAGCCCATCCCAGCAGAGCCAACTCTCATTTGTTCCTTCATCAGAGCAGCCACCCACCCCATCTTTATCTTCAGAACTCCTAGGTGAAGTTAGACACCAGTCTAGTAGGTATCCCTAAATACAGGGCATATGTATTAGCTAATAATGAAGGGGACTGAGTGAGTAAAAGCTTTAGGATGAAATGTTCTACTTGACTTTTGGGGAGGGGAAGAACTGTTGGAACTGTCATAGTTTCTCAGTCTTTTGGAATCACACTCTTAAGTTAGTGAAAGTCTGTGCAACTGTGGCCGCAGGACAAGAACACAAATTTGATCAAATTAGGTAATATAAATGGTCAGGTGGAAGAAGTTGGGAGGGAAGGTAGGTGATAAAATGCATAGGGACACTAAACCCTTTACTGTGTAAAGTAAGAATTCCAAAGAAAGTCTCTAGTTGTTTGAATAAGAAATAAATATTAAAATATATGCTTTAAAGTTGCAAAGGTAATGGAGAGATGAATTGTAGCAGTGGTTTAACTGTAGTAGAGAAAACAGGGCTGTGTAGTTGAATTTTGCCTTACTAGAAGTAGATAATGTTTGAAACAGATAAATTTTGAAATATATTAGTGGAAGTGTGTTATTTTGAGTCTTGGAGATAATTACCAGCTGTTAGAAGAATGATACCTCATTTCCTGTGGGGACCACAAATAGGGGTGGGCAGGGTGAATTGGTGGTAATTGTGTATGTTCCTTGTTTCAGCTCTAAAAAAAAATATGTGCATGTAGCCCTCTCTAAATTTTTAAACTTTATTTGAAAAATGTATTTAATATAGGTAAGATATTAAATATATTAAAATATAGGTAAGAATGTATTTTTTTATTGTTAAGTTTATTGGGGTGACATTGATTAGTAAAAATTACATAGGTTCCAGGTATACAATTCTACAGTGCATTGTCTATGTGTCGTATTATGAGTTCATCACCCAGAGTCAGTTTTTATGTGAAAAAGGAATTAAATTATTGCTGCAAAATATTAGATCCATATAAAGCTATTTAACATAGTATTCAATGTAATAACAATCATAGGAATCCTCAGAAAGATGAAAGGAACAGAAAAATACCAAAAAGATCTTTTAGTACATATATGAGTGAAATATATGAAAATCTTCTATTAAAAAATCTTTGGGGAAGGGAAGAATTATTTAAGGAGTGGGTTTAGTTCATTTAAAAACAAAAATGTTGTTTTTATCTGTTATATCCCACATTAAAATAAATTCCAGGTCATTATTTATTTATAAATATTAAGCCATAAAATGCCTCGAAGGAAACAGAAAGTTGTTTATCTGAGCTCTACATTGGGCAGGACCTTTTGGACTTAAACCAGATTGAAGAATTTGTGAAAGGAAAGCCAGAGATTCAATCACTTTCAGGAGCTTAAACTGTGCATATTAAATTAAAAGATGGTAAAGGAACATCATTATAACAAATATGAAGATGATTAATAATATTGCTTTACAAAGAAGTCATTTAATTAATTTTTATTTGGCCCATGCACTAAGCATGACAGACATGGTGGTAAACATCAATGAGAAAAACCCTGAGACACCAATAAACAAAGACAATACATGCTTACTTCGTGGAAGCGGTGATACAAATAACTAGTTAATGTTGGAAAAGTAGCAGGCTTATTTCATAACCAAAGCTTACAAATAAAAATGAGATATAAATTGTATTAATTAAATATACAGAGATGTTTTTAAGGGGAATACCTAGTGTTGGCAACTGTCACAAAGTGGACACTGCAGACAGTGTTGAAAGTGCCAACTGTTTCAGCTGTTCAAGAAGGTAGTCTGGGAATATAAGTAAAGAGTTTTAGAAATGTTTGTATTTTAGAGCCAGAAACTTAATTTTTTATTTTTTTCATAGGAAAATTTTTAATAGTGAAAACGTTAAGGCTTTTTAAATGCTCAACCATAAGGGACTGAAAAGTAAGAAATAATATATTTGAAATAACATGAAGTCATAAAATATATTCACATGTAGTTTTTTAAGGATATGGAATATACTTATAAAATTTTAAAGCAGAACACAAAATGGTATAAAATTACACAAAGGAAGGGAGTTCCCTGGTGGTGTAATGGCTAAGGCTTCGTCACTGTCATCGCTGTGGCCTGGGTTTGATTCCCAGCCAGGGAACTACCCACATTAAAAAAAAAAAAAAAAAGTTATACACAGCAATATGTAGAAAAATCAAGAAATTGTGATAATATTTTAATAATTTTTCTAGAAATTGAGTTTATGCTATTTAAATAGTTTGAATATTTCTTCCTTCTACTTTCTCCAAAATGGACATGTATTATTTTCATATTGGGAACAAAACACAAACACTCTCCAGGTAGTCCAAGCTCCATGATTTGTTAGCTATGAGAACTCAAGCAAGTGACCCCTTTTGTAGGGCCAACATCACAGTTCACAGAATTTTGCTGGCACGCTGGAAGACTGTAATCGGCCTAACAAGGATAAATGGTTATGAAAACAATGATTCTGGTTCTGGTAACTTCAAGTTCCACAGTTCAGTACACCTTCCTGTTTTCGTGTATTTGCCTCAGTTTCTTAAAGTGCATCAGCTGCATTTTTAAAAAATATTTCCCCAATTTTGGAAAAAACTATTCCAAGACTAATAAAAAAATTGAGTATGTCCATCTCTATTTATGCCCACTGTCTGCAGGCCCAGAGTTACAAACTGAGTTTACAGATTTGAACACTTGATTCTTATGGCCTTTAACCTTGGGTTGATCCACATATCTTGCTCCTTTTTAAATATGTTCTTTTAACTTCCACTGTGCACCAATAAACTTTAATTAGACAGAAAGGGGCCAGTACCTCTTAATAAGAACCTGTACCTTTTCTGTACTTGAAAAATAAATCAAGTATTCTCTCCACCTGATTTCTTTTTTGGAAGACCTTTGGTCTCCATCTCTTGGGGGAATCAGTGTTTATACCAGCTTGGTTCTGTACTGTCTGTTAGTATTTGATACAGCACTCTTCATAAATCTGGGGCTAAGGAGAAGAAATGGAAGAATAAGGTTTAGGCCTGGGGTTAGAGAGTCTATTAACAAAAATGACACCGGCTTTCAAGTTTGAAAAAGTTTGTTCTTAAAAGAATGCAGTTCACACAGTATTTTGATTCTCAGAAACACAGTAAGTCCTTGACTCTTTCCTGTTGGAACATAATATAATAATGTGCCAGTCCATTAAGTCAGAGCTCAGGCTTTTGCACAATTCATATTTTAAACTTTAAAGAGGCTCACAACTGAGTTTTCACCAACAGTAGCTGTTTACTTTCTTTCCACTAAAATAATCATTGCAAATACCCCTCTGAGAATGTATATTTTCAGATGCCAGGTAATCAAAGCTTAGTTGTACTCAGAGGCTTTTTTAGAACCAAATGGAAAATAATTGCTTTAAAGTGCCCACTTGTGAGGATTTCTGCTCATCAGTGTAATTGCCAGAGCCACTGTCTTTCTGCCACAGTAAATTCACAATGGTTCATTAGCTTCTATTGGGGGGATGAAATAGAATCATCTTGTTAAGATTAACTTTGATTTTTAAGTGGCTTCACTTGATTTCATATTGGAATTATAGTTTGCACATAAACTAAATAATAAATACCCTCCACCCCACTTTAAAGAGTAGTGTATGTTGTAGAAGAGGATAAAATCAGAACTTAGCCAATCTTGCAGGATTTAGATATGAGTTCTCAGAGAATTAGTATTTATTGTAGGAACATTTTTATTTCTTTGCTTTTGATAGAGGAATTTAATTTCTTGACTATAAGGCTTTGCACATAGAAGCCAGCAGTTGGCAAATAATTATTAGGATGTTGTTTCAAATATCTTTGTCTTGCCATCTCTCTGGTATCAAATGAACAGGATTATTGCTGCAAACAAACAAACACACAAAAACAAACAAAAAAAAAAACGACTGGGTGAAAATTCGTGCCAAGAACTCTATAATCTTATTTAACAGATTCCCTAGGTTGATGGATCATAATTAATATACCTCAAGAGTATTTACTTTATGTGGACATTGGTTAAAGGTGTTTTTGTTCATTTGCTAGTTTTTAAATAGGTTGGGCAGTATGGTTTGAAGTAGGCTGACCAGACGTACCATTCTAAATGGGACAGAAAACAATGGTACTGTCTTGTTTCAAATGGTACTTCCTGTCAGCCTTCTAACACCTTGAATTTAGCCCAGTGCGGCTAGGCTGACCAGACGTACCATTTGAAATGAGAAAGTACCATTGTTTTCCATTGTGTTTTTAAAAGGTACATCTGGTCAGCCTAGTTTGAAGTGATTGACTACTTGCATCAATTACCTTGTTGGGATTCCATCAACTCACTGAGGGATCAGCCCTCCTTTTCAGGGTCAATACAAATTGGCATCTAAGTCACCTCCAAGCTCCAGCACTCCCTGAGTATGTGAATGACCAAGTGCTTATTGAGTGTCTGCCTCTCAGTGGTACCACCATCTTCCTGCTCCAGTCTCAGCTTTCTCAGCCAATTGGAGAGTCCAGCCTCCAGTTTCTGTGTCTACTACAGATGAAATAAGAAACATAAATAAATAAAAATGAATGACTACTCATGGGGTACTTTTAAATTTTAAATTGAAAGCAGAGATAGAGCTATTCAACATTGCTTCAAAGACAAACAGACCGAGAGCCGATTTAACTATTTTAGGCTGCTTCCACATCACAGAACAAAACATGAAGGACTTCAAGGAAAAAATGATTTTGTGAGAAGTTGCACGGAGAAGACTTCAAATATATAACCTGGGGCTGAGAAGGGCCTGTTTGTCAGCCCCTGGTGAGCCAAGAAGATAACAAGCAGGAGAGTCTGGTCAGGACCAAAAACAATGAAATGACATGAACACAGGCCTTAACATGTTAACATCAAGTGGCCAGAGTTCAGGAAAACAGAACAGACAAATCACAGGCTCTTAACTGGCACCATGAGCAGGGGGCTCACTTCACAGTAAACCCAGCACACCCTATGCTGTGTCTAATCATTTGTTCAGCAGGCTATAGAGATGGCCTATATCCAGCACAGCACCAGTGATTTATACAAGCACAGGGGAGGGATGCAAGAAGCATTTCTTTAAAAAAAAAAAAAATCAGTGAGTATTTCTGATTTGGAATTTGTGAGGCAGTAACCTAGTTTCTGGGCTGGCAAATGAAAAATAACAAAATGCCTAATTTTTTGAATGTTGGGTCATTTCTAGAAGAAGTAACTAAACAAAAGGATACCCATCAAAGTTTTTCAGTGCTAAGCCAGGATAATTTTTGGCGATTTGGTTGAATAACCTTAATTCCCATTAATATGAGCTGCATTTGTCCTGTGGTGGAAGATCTGCAGTGTATTGCCATGCAAATTGATTTTGGTGGAAAGCTCCGAATGTCATTAAAAGTCTCAAAATCCTAATTTTAAACAATTTTAAAGCTAGAGCTGAGTAAAAATGGGTACACTGGGTATTGTGCTATAATAATTTACCCTAATAATGTTTTCTTAATATAGGTAAGAGATGGGGGAAAATATTTGATCATTTGCTGTTTTAGCCTTTCTACCCTTAAAACATCAAGGAGTAAGGTTTGGAAGAAAGAATCATTGTCATGAAATTATGGTGCAACCAGCTATGTTTTTTGATGCAAGATGGATGTGGGTCAAAAGTGGAAGAAACACCAAAGTTTGCAGTTTGCATTTATTAAAGGTTTTATAAATATGTGTTGTCTCATTGACTGGCTAAAGGAATAAATGAAATAGACTTTTTTTTTGTCTGCTGTCCAGTTTCTCCCAGGCCTCCTTTCTCTGTGCCTACCATTGATTGCATTTGTTGTTCATTGCACCTCCCTTGAGCAGCTCACACAGGCATCTTGTCTCTAGGTGGTGGGTGACCATTCTCTTACACTATCAAACTTATTCCCCCTTCTATGCCTTACCAAGCTCTGGAGAGGTATCTTAATACCTTACTTTCTGCGACTCAAATCATCCACAGGTAGCTTAAGATACCCAAATGAATGAATATCTTCTTTGAATTTCAGATGACAAATAATGGGAGTGGAAGCTCCCTGAAGAATCCAGAACCAATTCAGGATGTCTTCCAAAAAGCCAATAGGGGTTTCTGTATTCTCAGTTGAAGTGAAAATTGAGAAAAGAGGTCATTCTCAAGTTAGGAAATAAATTTCTAGCTCAGAGAGTTCAGTGACCACATACTGTATATGATTGGTTGTAAGGTGCAAATTTTCATGTCTTTATTTAAGGCTACATTTTATAATCAGTAGCATCAAACAGTTGCTGATACCCAGGCAACAGTGGATACAGTTGTCATTGACTCATCCATGGAAATAGCAAAAGCACCATTATCAAATGTTGCAGAATGACTGACAGCTGCTTAAGAAGAAAATTCCAGAGAAAATAGTGGAGCATTCTTTTAACCCTTAGGGACCACGTGGTGGCAGAAAAAGTGGGTGCTCTAGATCTTTATGATTGCTTAATATTCAGCACCAAAGGATTTTAGTTCTTTTGTAGATTATTTTAAGAAATAGTGTATCAGCAACACTGTATGGAACAACGTAGATATTGAGTTCAAAAGTGTCACATAGGAGTCAGATTCTGAACATGAAGAAGCTTTAGGAATATCCATTAACCACATATTTCATGTACGAACAATAGTATGATAAAAATCTGTGTTAAATACCTAAAAGTTTCCTCAGTTTTTATATGATAAAATTCAGAGTGATAACACAGTGTGGCATACTTTGATTGGCAGTGTTTTTCTTTGTGGTCACTAAATAAAATAATGGTCCTCTTAAAATCAACATACACAATATATGGTTCAAGGACATCTGATCCATTCTTCTAAAAGTTCCATGAGAAATCCTGAAATTCTCTCTATTTTGGGATTTACAAATTATGCAAAGTAGAACAATTAATGACTTTAATGCACAAAGCTTAAAATCTAATTCACTAGTAAAAAAAAGTCACATTAAAACTAAAAAATGCAATATTAGTAACTAGAGAAAGAGAGATTGATAAGCATGTTATGGCTTATATTGGAATTTTAGTTAACAGGCCTTTATTGCATCCACTCTGCATTAGGCATATATGTTGGGTTGTTACATTTTCCAGAAATGAATTTGAGATTTCTTCAGGTTCTGACAACCTAATGAGGGAAATGGGCCATTCCTCTGATTGTTTGCAAATCTAACTGTCTCTCTCGCTCTCTTTTTTTAAAGGAAGGACAAAGTTATTCATATCCTATTTAGCTTAAATAATTCCATAATAGCTACTGGCTATGTATAATCAACTTTTTTCTCCTTTCTACTTAGACTTGGCTGGAAATACATTGGATACATGAATTAGAAAATGTATTGTTTAAGAGCATCCATAACTGTCTCTAATGTCATAATTCAAGTGTGGTTTCCAGGCCACATGAAAAATAGGTAGATTCAGTCTTCAGTGTAGGAGGCCAGCTGATTCCCCGTTGCTCACAAATGCACAAAGAGAGGCTCTTAACTTGAGAATTGTCCCCGAATGTCACATGAAATGGAATGTGAATATAGTCTTCTGTATTTTCAAGCACAGTTTGCTAATTCACAGTAGGAAAATTCTACATAAAGATTTTGTGGGAGATTCCTGCTGGGAGATAGGGAAGGGATTTTTTTTAGTGAAGACCACTGGAGGTTTTGTTTTTCCCTGGGTAACTAACTAGTTTTCTGGTGAATGCACTTTAATAGATAGGCCCAACCTGTGTTATAATAGAAATGGGAGCTTGTTACTTGTGCGTTTCTGGGGAGATGGGCAGACAGGGAGAGAATTTTGGGTCCTTTCTGAAGGTGGACAGATGAGGATGGGTTGGAGTTTTCTAGAAAGAGCAGAGGAGTTCATTCGATTAAGCCAGTATTTCCCAAATCCAGCACTACTGACATTTTGAGTTTGATAATGTTTTATTGTGGAGGGCCTGTCCTGTGTATCATAGAATATTTAGCAGCATTTCTGTTCTCTACCCACTAGATGTCAGAGCACCCCACCCCACCCAACCCCCCTCATGACAATGCCAAATGTCTCCTAGGGTCTCATCCTTAGTTGAAAATTCTGGATTGGGCCAACAGGACATTAAAAAAATCCTAGGGTTGCTTTCAGTGCTCTCCCACTTTTACTTCTGGTCTGTCAGCTTCCACTTTCAAGAAAAAGAGAACTTACTCTGGTTTCACCACTTGGTTAAGTGACCCTATTTCTCATCATTTATCAAAATGATCACATAACATATCATGCTAGAATATATTTCACCAAGATTACATGATATGTAGTGTGTGTCAGAGGCTGTGCTAAACACTGAGAACACTAAATCCTTCCTCAGTCATAGTTTATTGCTGAGGTTCAGGGCTTGAAATTGACTCCCTTTTTCAGCTTTATACGTGCCAATCAATCTTTCAGAATTCTGCTCCAATTTCTATGTAATTTATTTATCATCATAAATTATTCTTTAACTTGTTACTACTAATCATTAACTCATAAAGATTATAATTGCTAGTATAATTATTAAACATAAAATATTAATTGCCTATACCACCACTGATTTAATAATTATTAACTTTATGCCTTCTCACAATGGCTGCTTTTGGCTGTGTGCCTTCACATTCTGACTCTTGGGGACCCTTCTGATCGGTGAGTCTGCAGTCCCAAGATTATGCATCAAATCTTGATTAACCCCAATCCCTTCTAGTTTCTTTTGCTCAGCACCCACACTGTATTTGTACCCTATTGATTGATCTCTTTTCTCTAGTTAAATACCTGGTTCTTTACAGCATTAACATTCACAACTCTCCCCTCATTAAACATGATAGGATTATTATTTGTAGTAACAACAGTGAAATTTGAAGGTGCGCACATGCTTAGACATTGGGGTAGGGCCAGCCATGACAAAGTGACATCTGAAATGCTGAAATATGGGCTTGGGTACATGTATATGTATGCATTCAAACATAATGATTGTAAGTGGTTCAAGAGCAACTCGGTTCTCTAAGTAATATCAATTGAAATACATTAAATGCCACCTACTCTGAACTTCAGGTATTTTACAAAAGGCAGAGAACACTTAATTTTCTATAGTTGTGAGACAGCCAGGGGTATGCATGCATGTGTGCACATGCACATGAGTATACCATGACCAATGGTGATTTCCTCAGAGTGCTGTGTATGTATATGTGTCTCATGTCAACTTAGTGATAGGAGCTGTGGCCCTCACGAAAATGACATTGTGTGAAAGGACAACTCATGGGAATGCTTACCAATTTGGAAACAAACCCATGCTTTTGTAAAACAATAGCTGCTACACTTATCAGCATAAATCTGACTTTAAATTCTTTTCTGTAACTTAGAAATTTGTTTCTTGTCTACATGGCAAAATTGAATTTACTTACAATGGTTCTCTTTATTTTCCTTGTAGTATAGTTTTGCCATTTTACCATGCTGGAAGCTAGTATGGAACATAAAAATGTATAGAGTTGTCTGACAATTCCCCAGGAAACTTTTAAAAGCAGTTAATTTAGAAACAATTTTCTTTCTATATTTCATTTCTCAATTGATTATGGTGGAAGTAATTGTCATATCCGAAGGGAGAATCATGACTTCAGGCAATACATAAACACCTAGACTCTTTGGAAATAAAGTCTTATTTTCATGTAATGCCCCGGTTATAAAGAAAAATAGAATTGAATCTGGAAGCATAATACCATGACAGAAGTCCTTCTCAATCACCATCAAAGTTATCAGGCTTGTGTACCATACACTCTAATAAGAGAAAAAGACTGATTTTATACATCAGGTCTTTATTGTGCCAAATGTTAGATTAGGTGAGGCTGCACCTATATATTATACACTCATTTATTAAACATTCAACAAAGAAATTTTTGATATCACCTAACACTTGGGATTTTAATGTAAAAATAAGTTACTTAACCTATCTGAGTTTTAATTTGTTTTTGTTTTTTTTAAGAACAAGGACAATGTTACCTCCTTTGTACAATTGTTGGGAGGCATAGAAAATAACACATGTAAATCAGCCAGTACATGCTTGGTGGATGTTTAATAAAGGATAACTATTTCTGCCTATTTGTAGATATTGTCTATGTATATTTATGTTGCAGATCATACTAACAATAAATTCTGGCCCTTCTGTTTTTAAAATTGAATTACAAAAAGTGTTTGTACAGTTAAGGGTATTACAACATTTTTTCACCTTGTATCATAAAAGGCTCTAATTCACAGTTATATTCACTAAAAATCTGGCTATGTTACATAAATTTAACTAGCTCAGCTAATTTTATTCATGTAATGTTCAAGAAATAATGTGATTGATATATTGGTGTATTAAACTAATTGGTGAATTTTTTCAAAAGTGTGAAACTGCTCTGGTGTACACACCTCACTTCCAGTGTTTTGTGCTGCTATTAATTTTAATTTTTCTATTTAGAAAACAATTCAGCAAAGAGTTACTGAACATCTACAAAGAACAAGGTAATTCTAGAGGTAAAAAGATGAATATCTGTTATCTGTGTAGAAATTGAGATTCAATTGCTTTTGATAAGAACAACTCAGTCCAAAGCCTAGGAGTTAGTTGAATACGTGACACTCATCTCCTCAGCTGGAAGCTGTATTTTCCAGCCTTGACTAAATTATTTGTAGAGAGCTTGACCAAATTCAGGCCAATAGATGTGAAAAGTGAAAAGTAGAATGTGCCATTTCAGGGTATTCTTAAATATGAACTGCTGTTCCCGGAATTTCTTTTTCATCTTCTTGTGTACAAGTCAAAGATCCTGGCGTTGGAGCTTGAGGCAAGAATGGGGTGGGTCTTTGGAGTGTAAATGTTGGGAGGAGGGTTAGAGTGCTCTTTGTGTGAGGAGATGGGTTCACCTAGTCCTAGATACTTGGGTGGCCAAAAATGATCTCCCATGGCAGATACTTCATTAGTACCCCAGTATGCATTTTCCCTTTTAGTTTTTTAATAATAAAATTCTTCAATTTTAGCTGGGTATGTGAATGACCATATGGGAGCTGCATTCCCCAGCCTTCCTTGCTGCGTATAGGTGGTAATGCATCAAAATGTAGGCCAATGGATGTCTTGAGGGGTGGGTTATCCCCCTTTTCCTGAATTCATCTTTCTTGTGGGCCTGGAACATGATCATGGTTTGAACTGTTTTTATGAGCGTGATAGTAAAAAGAAGGTGGTGGAATGACAAAATGGAAAGACACTTGGATTCTTGAATGATGTGGTGGAACACAGTTGCCCTGCTAGCTCTAGATGGCTTAGTCTATTTGGGGGTATCTTTGTTACATAACAGTTTATATAGTCCATGATTAGTACAAGTCTCCCATGTATATGTATTGTTTCACTGTAAACAAACAATTCAAAATATGTTATTTTGTCCCACTGATTTCTTTTTAATTGAATAATACCTAATGTGTGGTCAGCCCTTATCCTAGGCTCTGAGGATACAGTGATGACTCACACGTTCAATAAGGAGTAATTGGAACAGAATAAGGATCATTTTTCAAGGATGATAGAATTTTTGGAAGACAGCGTAGTGGGGCTCGGGTAATGCTGGGCTTTCCTTATATAGAAAGAGGTTCTCTTTATTCAGTGGTTCTCAGCCTGTGGTGTTTGGACCACCAGCATCAGCTGCATCTAGAAACTTCTTAGAAGTGCAGATCCTCAGTGCTTTTAAATCAGATCTACTAAATTGGAAAGTCTGGGGCCCAGTCAACTGTGTTGTAACAAACCCTTCAGGTAATTCTGATGCACACTAAAACTTGAGAATCACTGTTTTAATTCTTATAGCAGCTCTGGAAGTGAGTCAGGAAGTCCAGAGTGTTCCCATTTTACGTATGAAAGAACTAAACCTTAGGGTGTTAGGCAGTTTGCCTGGGGTAACACAGATGGTCAGTGGCCAACTTGGGTTTAGAGTCCATGTTCTGATCTAATGCCCACGTACTAGACCAACTTCACACTGTCACCTCTCTATTTAAAGGATTGGGATTGGTTTCCTATGCGGTATCTCTACACAGGGGTGGCGTGGAGGTGGACTTAAGACTGCAGATGGAAGGAACTATTGCTCTTGGCTTCTGCAGATAGAAAAGACATGATTTTGCCACTGTTATTTCCCTTTGGGAATCTGCTGCTCTTTTCAGCATTGCTTGGATGTGTTTTATATTGATCACACACTAGGCAAAGGAGGGCTCAGGGATCTGTCACAATAAATGTTTTCCAAGTACTCAAGAGGACCTTTCTGCACAGGTTTATGTGGCCGTGATGATTTAGTGATGGCCTTTTGTGTACTCCAAATGGGTAGCTCTCTGGGTTGTATCAGTTCAGAAACAGTGTATTGAAACACTATCATGGCTGTTCAGAGGGCACCCTAAGCAGAGGTTAAAAAAAATTCTCCATGTCCTCTTGCCAAGATAGTGTGAAAGTCACCTTCAATAAGCTGATCTTTCATCATGGAGAAAGTTGACCTCCATATACACACACAAAAGTATGACAAGCAGCATTTCTTATAGTTTTAAACTAGATGCTAACTTCAAGGTTGTCTTATTCATTATAAAACCTGTAATGAGTTGATACTAAAATCATTTAAAATTTTCTAATATTTTTTTCTTTTTAACAGGGGGTTAGAATAGGATGTGATGGCCTGAGTCAAAATGATGAAGATTTTTAATTGTGCTCCGGCAGGCCAGGACATGAAATACTGGGTTATTAGCTGGGGCTTTGGGCCCAAACTGCATTATGAATAGCGATCTTGGCCAGATTGCAGGCAGGGAGGCTTTATTCTGGGCTAGAAATAGACCTGTGTTCTCAAAACATGTGAGCATTGCCCCTTTCCTGCACACCCAGGATTCCCATCCTCCTGTGGGAAAACAAACAAGCCATTGAGGAATAAGAACAAAAAAAGCAATGACCTCAGAATCTTGAGTTCTGCTGGTTTGAGCAGGATGCCCTCAAGAGGAACCATCTACCAAGTGTGGCATCAAAGTAAGCTTGCGAAGAAGAAAGAACACATCAAGCCAGGCTTATTGCAGTGAGAGCTCTACGCTTAGGCATAGCCAATGAATATAATGTTCTTTCCTTACACCTTGACCCATTGTTGGTAGAGTTAAGGATGGTATGTGAAGTGAAAACTCCATGCCTATTCTTTAATGAAATAGCTGGTCTCTTTGGAAAACTCCGTGGAGAAAGTATCAAACCAGTTAGTGTTGCCTGGCAGACGAGTGACCAAATGGGTGGAATTTTTTACTTTGATACTTGTGTGAGGATCCAGAAAATACTCATTAATTCATCCGTATTCATCCAACAAATATCTGTATTTGAACACTACATACCAGTATAGCATTTTTGGTTGCAAAGATCACTAAGAAATGGCTTCGACAATGAAAAGCTGCTTTCGCCTTTGAGAGACACAGTATCTGAGAGAAATCAAATCAAGTGTTTATTGTTCAACATGCCTGGAGAAAGAGAGAATACCCCTAGATCAGCCTTGCCACAGGTGGGTGTTCTCATTACCTTGGAAAACTAACACTTAATGGGCTCAGGCTTCCTCCTCTGAAAGATTGCATTGAATAAACTCCATTGACTCCTGTGTTTCCAAGATGCCTGATGTGTTTTGCCTTTGTTCTTTGTTTTTTTTTTTTTTTTTTCAGAGTTGACCTTTTCTTAATGGTATTTCACTGTAACCCAGGTTCATGTTGCATCAAATAGTATGTTTAAAAAAAATCCCATAGGACTTTCCTGGTAATTTTGCAGCAGTTTATTAGAATTTTAAATAGTTCAGAAAATGGACTTTAAAAATCCACTTGAAAGAATTGGAAAGTGAAAAAAAATATTGACCTTTATAATAAATTGATAATGTTATAAAAACATACCCAAGAGAGTACTGCAAATGGTCATTAAAAGTTGGAAACTAGGAAAATAAGCTCTTTTATGTATCTCATAAATATATTTTATATGCCTTTCAAATGGTGAGAGAATCCTGCAAGGCATTTTTTCATCCATAATTGTTTTCTTCACATCACAGGTATCTATCCAGTATAATTTGTACATGACATTTAGATAGAAGTGGGAACATTTCTATTTCCTGTTCCTAAATGCTGGGGCATTAACAGTGTCATCTAGATGTATGTATTATAATAATGTTGATTTTAGTGGTGATTACACAAAGATAACATGATGTTCTATCTGAGGTTCTATCTCTGGAAAAATGGCCATTGTGATTGCAATTTTAACACAGAGATAGTGTATTGTAGAGAGATCTGGAGTGTGGCTCCTTGGTTATTTAATACTTTGGCTTAGATGGGAATGAGTTTATTGGCCAGAGTTAGTTAAATGGCTCCCATTTGCAAGGGGTGGGAGATGTGCGTCGATATATAGTAAGCAGCACATGTTTGATAGGCAGTTTGAAGGATAATTCCAATTACAGAAGTTGTATGGCTGAGCCAGCAGCTCAAAGGAGCTGCTTCAGGCCTGAGGCTGGTTACAAAGCTGTTACTTTGGACCTGGATTAGCCCATGCTTATACTCTTGGAATTGATGCCTTGGAATGTCCCCTTAGTTCCCAATTCTGCCTTTGCCTGGGAGCTGCTGCCTTCCCTTAAGACCACTAGCATGGGTCAGAGTGGTAGGAAGAGACCAGATACAAACATGCTTTAAGTTCATGATTTGTTTTGCCAGTGATATTGATGGAAGCAGAATTCAATGCATTGTATTTGTGTGTGATGTTTACTTTGTCTAAGTCTCCTCTGGGGTATGTAGTTGGCTATGATACTTTTAATTCAGGAGGAGTACAAGAGAATTTGAAAATAAGCCAGAATCTACTACACTTGCCTATGTTTCCATTCCAGAGATTTGACCCTAAACAATCCTAAGGGAGGATTTACCATGATTTGGCTTTACTTGTCTAGTATCTGTGTGGTTACCTCCCACAGAAGGGAGGAAGGAGGCTCAATGTTGGGAACCCTGACCGATAGCTCTGTCTGTAGCTCTCTAGCAGCCCAGAAAGCCTAGCTAGTCCCCATCCTCAGGCCAAATCAGAATCTTGAGCTCCTGTTTACATTGGTTGGACAAACCTTCACATAAAGGCATATGAAAGGGCACAGCCATGTTTGTTATACATGAGTGACTCTGTAGAAAACATAGTTTCCTCCACTAGGCATCTTCTGGCTGATCTCATGACTTGTGTCGAAAGTCTGTAGGCGTGAGCTGTGATGGAGGCCCAAGAAAGTATTAACAGGGTTGGATCACTGAGAATGAAGGCATCAGCAGCATCCATGCCAAAAAAATTTCACAGCAACAGAAGACAATGCCAACAGCTTTTATTAGGACAAGAACAGGGAATTCGGTCAGCACAGATAACAAGACTCATGACATCAGGCACCATTGGCCTCTGCTCAAATGTCAGTCCTTGACATGGGACATTGGCAGCCTGGAGGGGCTGCTGGCAGGTGCTGGCACTGTCTGCAGTGCCTTGGGAGGGCATGTGTGGAAGCTGTGCTTGTAGAGGGTGCCTGCAGCAGGTTTCCTGTTTTGGTCTTGCCAGAAACAGGGGACTGGATCCATTAACAGTAGGGCCAACAGAGAGATAAAATGGCCTATCCTGTGTGTCAGGGCAAGGGGGCTGAGTCACAGAGCATGCTGGAAATTCTGTTTATAGCCTCCAGAATCACCTGGGAGAGATCTGAGGAGGAGGGGTGGAATTTCTGCAGGAGGGTTGAGTATGTGAAACTATTTTTTAGCCTATGAATCGAACTCCATAGAGACATACGGCATCCAGGTGGTTCTTCTTTACTTTTTTTTTTTTTTTTTCAGTATTTGTTCAGCTCTTAGTGGGGACTAGTAAATGTTAACAGTCTTTATTTCAAAATAATGGATTTTATATTTTATAATTTTTATTTTATTCATATTGTACTTTTACTATATGTAATTGTTTTGAACCTAACAACCTTGTGGGAAGCAGTTGGTACCACATCAATTTGCAGAATAAAATGAATAATTTACCTGTCAGCAGCGTTGTACTGTACCCTCCCTTGTCTCAGGATTCCAGCTGATTCAGTGACATCAAATAGTAGTTTAATATCAGCTGTGGTGGAAAACTGAAGACCGTGAAAATCAGCGAATATAAAAATAATACCATTTTTTTGAGAGCCAGTATACAACTACTGTCCCCATTTAAACTATTGTCCCCCACAAAGGGTTGAATTGAATTGAACTTTTCCTGTAGGCAACTGAGAGCTTTTGAAATGAGAAATAATGCTTTCAAAGACAGTTTTATGAATATTAATCTGGTATTAATCTGGTATTTATGAATATTAATCTGGTAGGAAATGCAAGCATTGAGAGACTTAAGTTGTCAGCAAATGGTTATGAGCCTCTTCAAATAATCCAGGAACAAGGAACTAAGTATTCGAACTTGAGTGGTGGTGGTATGAATAAAATGGAAGCAATGACTCAAAAGAACTTTTTAGTGAAGACTTTGATTTTGGCAAAGAAGGTCAGGGTGATTGACTCTTACAAGATGCCCTTTAAAAATTTGTTGAATTAAATAGAATTTGAATGAAACTTTTGTTCACAAAATTAATTCTCCGTTTTTCTTTTCCTCCATTCTGTCTTAGATCTTTCTTCATTCCCTTTGACTATCCTTTGCATGTACCTATTTCTGTTTCTCATGTTGCTCTTTTCCCCCCCATATTTTGTTTTTCCTTACTTTAGTATTAGAGTAATTAGAAACCAATTTTACTGGCTCCTCAGAAACTTGGAGAACAAAATCTCTTGGCAGATGGGGTGTTCGATCTTTTCCTCCCAGAGCTCACAGGTAGTTGGTATTCTCCAACACAAGTATTGCAACACAGGCTATTTCTGGAATGAAGAATACACTCTCAGCATTCTTATTTATCTCATTTCAGTAACATTTTATAAATGAAAATAACAAAATGAATGAAATATGAGTCACCTTTAAAACTTTCATCATGCCTGTCAAATTAATTGCAGCATCTAAACCCCAAATTCATTCCTTTAATTGAATGTCTCATAGGGGCCACCCTTCAGCATATGCTATAGTTAATGACCAGTTGTTGCCATAGATGATTTAATATTTGTATACACTTGAGATGACATGTCATACTTCATGGAAATTCCAATGGTGTGAAATAACCACAAAGAGTGATAGATATGCTGTCAATTTCTATATAATTATTCCAGATCTATCATCTCTGTTGGTGTGTTGAAATGCATTAATGCATAACAAATGCACATCTTTCCAATGATCAGCATCCTATTTCAAATAAAAATGTGTTCCTGTGTAATTGTCATGTTAATTCTTCCTGATGATTTTTATGTCCAGTTATGTTGTGTTTCAATTTCAAAGTAAAATCACAGATTGTCCACCTGGATTAGACTGAGTCTACTGATCATAATCAGCATGTGGTTAATATGTACAATTTTAATTTAGATATTAATTATGGCTTGTGACTTCACTGACATGTTAGATGATTTAGTTTAATTTGTCCACTTCAAATAGTCTTTTCTGACTAGCTATATCATGCCCCAAATAAATTTTACTATCTGAGCCTTTGATCTGAAAACATTTTTTTAATGTGTTTCTTTGGTCTTTTCTCCCTTTCCTTCTCTTTTACTTTGCTATTTCTTTCTTGATTCTGTTTATTTCATTTTGCTAAGGTAGTATTTTCCAGGTTAAAGATTGAGATCATTTAGGTAGGACCAGTAATGGGCAACTTAAAACTACCTCTCTGACAGGCCAAAAAGACAATTTTTATACATTCAGATACTTGAATTTTATATAGTTGCTAGAAAGAATAGAGGGATTATAAACACCTCAGTTTTCGCAGGCATCCCTAGCTGAGTCATGTCCTTGTAAAGGGACAACAAGATGCACTCTTGGCCTTGCTTAGCACCCCTAAAGATACATGACAGGGAGTCATCAGTAAGGCTGAAGCATGAATGTGTTTTGCTCATGCTCCAACTTTGTAAGAGTACTGGCTGACCTCTCAGCAGATGCCTCTCAGAGATGCTCTGCTGTTTTCATAAAAATACTTATTTATTTGATAAACTTGACATGTAACATTGTGTAAATTTAGGATGTACATCATGTTAGTTTGATACACATATATTGTAATATGGTTGCTGTTGTAACAATATCACATTGCACACTTAAAATACTATTTTCTATTTCAATAAACTACACATTAAATCTCTATGACTATTATGGTACTTGTTATAAGTTTATATTCTTAAAAACCATCAATCTTGTCCTTCCTACCCCCATCCCCTGGTAGCTACCATTTTTTTTTAATGTGTTTGGTTTTTTAGATGGTACATATAAATGATACTGTCTTTCTCCATCTGGCTTAATTCACTTAGCATAATGTGCTCAAGATCCATCCACGTCACCTCAGATGCAACATACCCTCCTTCTCATTGCTGAATAATATTTCATTGTGCATATATGTCACATCTTTTTTATCTACTCATCCATTGATGAGCATTTGGATTTTTTCCATATCTTAGCTATTGTGAATAGTGCTGTCATAAAACTGACCGTGCATATATTTTGTTGAATTCCTGTTTTCAGTTCCGTTGAGTATATTCCCAGAAGTAGAGTTGGAGGATTGTATGGTAGGTTTATTTTTAATTTTTTAAGGAACCTCCATATTGTTTTCCAAAGTGGTTAGACCAATTTACATTCCCACCAACAGTGTGAAAGTGTTTGCTTTTTACCACATCCTTGTAAGTGCCTGGTGTCTCTTATTTTCTTAATGATAGCCAATCTAACAGGTGTGAGGGGGATAGCTCATTGTTTTTATTTGCATTCCCCTGATGATTAGTGATGTTAAGCACCCATTCTATTAGCCATTTTGATGTTTTCTTTGGAAAATTTCTTTATTTCTGACAATTTTTAAATTTGTTTGTTTTATTGTTATTAAGTTGTTTTCATTTTTTATTTTGAATATTAATCCCTTATCCAATATGTGGCTTGCAAAATTTTTATCTTATTCTTTAGGCTGCCTCTTCATTTTGTTAATTGTTTCTTTTGCTGTGCAGAAGCTTTTGGATTTGATCTAGTTTATTTTGTTGATTTTTTGCTTGTGGTGTTTGTGAAAAGCAATTATTTTTAAAGCTACAAAATCTTAGTTTCTTTTGGGGGATAAAACCCCACCATTCAGTGAGAGACAGTATTCTAGTAAAGTTTAAAAAATAAATTAACTTGTGGTCTGAACATCTGAGCTGTAAGTGTGACCCTTGAAGGAAACATAATTCAGGAGGAAGTGAGTCACTTGAGAAACCTGTAGGACTTTTTCCAGACTTGTGCATTTGGAGTTGAAGCTCTGTCTCTGAATGTGGTGTGTATGTCTGACTAAGGTCTAAGGCAAAGCAGTGTAGCAGCATCAGAGTTTCTCAGTAGTTCTCTCATCTTTCTGTGACTCTAATAAACTCTTTTGGGGAAGAGAATCCTATATTCAATTGACAACATAAAATAGAACAGAAAACAAACAGGCAACCCCACTAGGATAACTCTTTTCTTCAGCAGCATTTCTGAGGGCTCCCAGCTCTTCAGGGTTCTATCTGCAGGTCACCTTTTCACATCTTTAATCCCAATTGCTTATCTTTGCCTCATGATTTCTCTGGGTATAAGCCTGAATTTCCTTCAGTACATTTCAAATGCCTCATGATCAATGGAATTCATTATCTGAATTCTTCCTTCCCTTTCCTATCATTCTCAATATGAATTTTAAGTGGTCCCATAGTGATCTCTTAACCTGATTACATTTCCTCATTCAAGCTTTCTTCATCCCAAATCTACTGGCTATCTTTCTGTCCTATGTGCTGTCATGTTCTATCCTCGTACTTTTGCCCGAGGCCAAACAATTCCTCTCTCCAGTTTTTCCTTTGTTAATTCCTGTGCACCTTTCAAATAAATCTTGGTTCAAGTGTTCCTTTCTAAGAGAAGCTCTTCCAGACCTCCCTGCTTAAGTGAAATCTTCTTATGTCATGTCTGCATTGCAATTTTACATCGGTTTGATTATTTGGTTAATATTTTCTTTTTCTATTAGATTGTAAGCAGCTTAAGGGCAAGGAATATATCTGTTTTTGTTCAAAATACCTGTTAAGAACGAATGTTAATCTGTTCTTCTCTGGCTCCCCAACCGTGTGTGTGTGTGTGTGTGTGTGTGTGTGTGTGTGTGTGTATGTGTGTGTGTATTTAATGAATTGATGGATGGATGAATGAATGGATAAATGAAGACTCATTACAGAAATTTGCAGTTGCATTGGAAATTTATCAAATCTGTTTTAAAAAAGGACAACTAATGGCAAATATGGACATTAGTAATAACATAAATAATAAATTTGCAAGAAAATTTAAAACTTCTCTAAAATATCCCTACTGCTATATAATAATGCATTTAATAAATTGAATGAATAAAAGACTTTTCTGTGTTATCTCATTTAATTCTTAGATCAGCCCTATCTCCATTTCAGAGATAAGGAAGGTGAGAACAGATGAGGTAAGAAACTTTCATGGGCAGCATTTGAACCCAGAATATCTGACTCCTAGGATAGATCTCTTTCCACAACACAAACTGCTACCATTTCTAATATAAGACAAGGTAATGTTCTCAGTTTACAATTTTGTTTAATGAACACTATCCATCAGATTGTATTTTATATACATTTTTTTATTCCTGTAAAATGGGTGAATTTTTACTTTAATGATGTTTTGCAGTTGAACTTCTTTTTGTGGGAAGGTATTAATAGAGGTTGTAAAGGTTTAGAGCATGTCACCCCATTTAGCACATTGATTGTTTTGAGTTTAAGGCACTTGAAGAACAACAGATGCAAGAAGAGCACTCCAACCATCTTTTTTTCTTCCTGAAAGCAGGGGATAAAACTCCCATGTGAAAGGTTCCCTATATCTAAAAGAAGGAAAATAGTCTTTATCACCAGAGACAGGGTCTTGAGGCCAAGAGAAATCTGTATAAACAGGTTTTGTTAAACTAGTCTTTATCTTCCTAGTTACTTTTTCACAATTAACTGTCCTAGCCCAAATACCCCTGTCTTGTCACTTTTTCACAATTTATTAGAATTTTTTCAACCTAGTATGTAAGCATTTGGCTCTAACTGCTTCTTTGGGTTTTCATTTTTCTCGTGAAAGCTCTGATGCACATGTAAAAAATTACTAAATAAAAATCGTATGTTTCTCTTCTGTTAATCTGTCTTCAGTTTATTTAATTAGTAGGCTGAACTGGAAACCCAAAGAGAGTAGAAAACAAATATTCCTTTAGAAGTTCAATAAAAAGATGAGAATGCTTACCTGAAGTATAATTCATGTAACATTTTCATATAACACTGCTATAAACTAACAAACTACAGTTATTTCTGATGACATAAAGCAGAAACATTTTGCTTTTCATCTAGAGATTTTCAGACATCCATATGTTGAACATTTTAGCCCCTGGCAGGTGGATTATGCTTTCATAAAGACAGAAGGTCTGAAATACAACCAAGCATTTGTAAGATGAATTTCATTAAATAGACACAAAACTGTGGGTAATATTTGTCTTCATTTACTCTCTGTGGTCAAAGGAAATTCAAAAATCAAGCAGAGTGTTGTGACAATTAATTTTATGTGTTAACTTGGCTGGGCCATGGGATTCCCAGACATTTAGTGAAACATTTATGTTGAGTGTGTCTGTGAGGGCGTTTCTAAATGAGATTACCATGTGACTTGGTAGACTGAGTAAAGCAGATTGCCCTCCCCGATGTGGGTGGGTCTCATCCCAGCAGTTGAATACATGAGTAGCAATAAAAGCATAAATAAAAGTCTGCCTGACTGTTGAGCTGAGACATTGGTCTTTTCCTTCTTTCAGATTTGAACTTAGAAATTGGCTCTTCTTGGGTTCTGAGCCTGACAGCTTTCAAACTGACACCATTAGATCTCCTGGTTCTCAGACCTTTGGGCTTAGATTCAGACTCAGATTGTAACTATACTGTCAGCTCTCTGAGGTCTCCAGCTGGTTGAATACTTATCCTTTTGGTTCTGTTTCTTCTCTGGGGAACCTTAACTAAAACAAATTTGGTACCGGGAGTCATGGGAGTGACACTGCCACCCCAGTGGGCCTAATAGGCAGGACATGGAGCCAAGAGGATAATTCTCAAACCTTAAGATCTAATGGAACTTGCCTTGCTAGGTTTTGAAACTTGCTTGGGACCTGTCACTTCTTTCTTCCTTCTGATTTCTCCCTTTTTGAGCAGGAATGTCTATTTTCAGTTTAGAGGCACATAACTTGTCTGCTTTCCTAAGTTCACAGCTGGAGGTTAATTTTGCCTCAGGATCATTTTTACCTTTTGTCTCACCCATATTTTACTTAGATATTTAGATAAGATTTTGGACATTATTAGATTTTTTAATTCATGAAGATTTTTATTTTTATTTATTTATTTATTTAATTCATTTTTATTGTTAGACTTATTGGGGTGACATCTGTTGGCAAGGATTACATAGGTTTCAGGCATACAATTCATTTTGGAACAAGTTAAGAATTTTGGACTTTTGAGATGGAATAAATTTATTTTGCATATGAGAAGGACATGCAAAAATTACAAAATAAAGAGACATATAAATCATAAAAAGGATGATAATATGACTAAACATCACAAATCAATGAGATATGGATCATTCAGTAAATCATACTAAGACACTTAATGTCAGATAGTAAATGATTAATCAATGAAAGTTTTTTCAATAGCACTAGAACAAATTCAATGAAAAATTTAAAGTAATAGGTTCAATAAAACATCAAGCCATGAAAGACTAGATAAATATAAATAAATATTTATCAGACCTCTGGGCATCTTCTATTTTGAAAAGCAATGAAAGCGATCATCTTGCCAATGATAGTAGATAGATTTCACTACAATTAAATGTTTTGTTTTGTTTTTTAAATCTGTGGCTCAAAATTAAAAGACAAATTTATTAAACAGCCTACAAATTTGGAGAATATTTACTATACATATTACAGAGGAAGGGTAAAAATGCTTAATATACAAAACTTGTACAAGACACCCTTGTATAAATTTTGTACTTAGATTAAGATACACTAGGATTCCAAAAAATAAATGGTTAACAATTTATTATAGTGGAAATACAAATGAAAAACAGCTCAGAACACATGGGAAAATATTAAGTCACAAGTAAATAAAATGAGAATTAAAACATCAAAATAATATATTTGACTCTGAACTTACCTCAATTTTTAAAATGTGAGTAACAACTGGCAAGAATATTTTCTCATATACTGCTGTGGGAATGTAAATCGCACAGTCCTTTGGAAAGCAATTTTGCAAAATTTATTGAGACCTAAAAATATTACTTTTCCATCCACTGATAGAAATTTATCTAAGGAAATACACTTAAGCAAATAAAGCAAAATGTTTCATGCATCAAAATGATCTTGGAGACATACACACACGTGCTTAGAGAAAGGCTTAAATGATTAGCGGTAAGGTGATGGTTAAATGAATTGGGATGAATGATTATGAAGACATTTAAAATGATGTTTTCAAAGAACACTTGTTATAATTTAAATGAAAAAGAAATAGATAAAAATATATGCATATAGTTCAATCTCAACTATGCCAACACACATATATAAGATAAATAGAAGCATGAATAAAAAATATTAATGGTAGACCAGTCAGTAGTCTTGCTTCAATATAAATATAGTAGAAGGATCATGTTGTTACTCAAATTTAAGAAATGCACTTTATGGGAGCAGGTATTACTGCCCACCATGATGATAAGAATTTGATTGAACAATAATGTCTTTTTATCCATTTGTTAACTGACTTTGGAAAACAGCTGCCCAACCTATTTCAGCCTCAGGTTCTTTAGCTCTCATATATATTAGCAAAAATACTACCTCACTCTCAGGGTCATTTGAAAGATAGAATAAGATATGAATGTGAAAGTATGCTGTAAATGGCATGTAAATGTTATATATTTTCATTAAATAGTGGATATTATCAAGTATCCTAAATTCCTGCCTGAGAATTTTAGTGACACAAACTCAACCACAGGGACAACTTCATGGCTATCTTTGAGTGATGTTCCTGTGCAGAAATACACCTGGAAGTCTAACAGTGGTATAGATTTGTCCATTAACATCAAATCAAAGTTATGTTCATGTCAGCAAGATATTACATGCAGAAAAAGCTGTCAGGTTGTTAATATGAAAAGCACTGGCTAATTAACAAAAGTATTCTAGTTGAAAGACCATAGAAAGGCAAGCTGCCAATGTGAAAATGAATTTTGGATCATGAGACCTAGAAGTTCTTATGAGGGAAAAAATTGAAGGTTTTGGTATAAAGGACAAGAATGATAGACACAAGCTGAAGGGTAACAGACCACTGAGCAGGCTATTTTGATTGAATAATTATTTTTATTCACCTTTAAATGAAGTGATTTTCATTATATACTTGCAACTTGTTATAAAGGGAATAAAACTCAAGACAAAAGAAAATGGAAGGGACTCAAATGCAGTGTGAGAAGTGAGAATGGGCTAAAACATTATGTGACTGCCTTTCTCTGGATGTCTAAAGTTGGCACAATTGGTAACCATGGATGGGCTTGAAGCATCCTCTTTAGGCTGGCCTTGAGATAAGTCCTGCAACACCATTTCCCTTACCAGGGCTGATTGCCTGTCAAAGATAACTATGACTAGGAAAAAGAGAAGGCATCTGCAGCTTAGAGTAGATGATTATAAAGTGTATGGGGTGGGAGAAGAAGACATAGAGTAAGTAGAGATATGTTTATGCATTTTGATAGGAGAAGTGTAATTGCAAACACTTGATGTCACTCTTCCCTGTATGACCAAGTGGACACAACCAGGCACTCTCTGTAACTTGCTCTGGTTTCTGGTTTAAAAGAATGACCTCTTCTATATACAGCCTAACTCTCCAGCTGAGCATACGAAAGGCCAAAATATCCGGTTAGTATGACTAATTCTGTTGCAACTCTTGCCAACTAATTTTGAAAAGCAAATTTGGTCCAACATTGACTGAATCTACCATTTGTGAAACAACTGGTTGCACTTCTTTTGCTTGAACTTAAAATCAATGTGGTTTCAGAGTGCGGGAGTAGAGTCAATGTGTGGCCTCCTTGTTGGTACAAAGTTTCTTGCCATTCAGTAAATTTTACTGTTTAAATTTTTTTATAAAAGCAGTACTTCTCATTAAACAAAAGGTTTCAAATACAGAAGAGTAGGAAGATTAAACATCATAGTTCTATTGCTTAAAGTTACATGGTTATTTATATGTTGTGGTTTTCTCTGCATACTTTTAAAAAGTATGTATTTTTGCATATTTTTGCTTAATATAATTTATATTTTAATTTATAATGTCATTGCATATTTCTTAAATGTGTGTCTTAATGACTCTGTCATATTCCCTATAGTTGGTGGCATCGTTAACCATTGGTTCACTGAATCATACTTCGTTAATGTCACTAAGTTTTCCTACTGTAATTTACACAGTAAAATCTTTGTATATGATTCTTTTGTGTAATTGAGATTACTTGTTTTAGGGTTAATTTTATGAAGCAGATCATTTTCTAAAAATTTATTCTTAATAGTAACAATCTGTGAATGATTCTAAAACATTATAGTCCTACAGTTTAGGAACCATTGGATGACAAGGCCTGAAAGGTTTTTAAGTTTTTAAGATGAAAAAATTTATTCTTCTCATCCCAAACCAACAAGTTCTTAATTAAGAAACATTAGAAGCATTTTCATTAAAGTCAGCAATAAAGCAAATACCTTCACTAACATCACTATTATTTAACAGTGTTGTGGGGATATATTTTACACTTGGATTGGTGGATATAACACTGGACTTGAGATTAAAAAATTGGAAAGGAAATATAAAATTATTCTCTGATGATATGACCATATGCTTGGAAAATCTATGCTGAAAAAATTACAATAAGAGAATTTACAAGTATAGAAAGGTACAAATTAATATTCATGAATCAAGGAAAATATAAAATTCTTAGAAATATGCCCCACAATAAAAAGTAAGACAAAAGTAAAAAGAAAAAAAAAGATTATAAAACACACCTACAAAAAGACAATGCACAAACCTCAAAACGCAACACTGTGGTGAAATAAATTCTGATGCATTGTTGAAGGAAAGGTAGATGGTTGTACTTCTTTTGGAAAGTGGTTTGGTAAATGAGGAAAGCAATTTGGTGAATGAGTAATGTGGTAGATTGAAGGGGCAAAGTTCCTAACTGTTCCGCTCCATTTCTATCCACATGACACTCAGTGGGACTTTGTAGCTACCATCAGCAGATAAAGTCACTTCCCCACCCCAGAATCTGGGCTGGGCTTGTGATTTTTCTCAGGCCAGCAGAAATCTCTGTGATTCAGTATAGATGTATTTTTATGCTGTCAAGTTCAATACGTTTGTCATATGACAAATATGTTTGGTCTCAGTTTTGTCTTATTCTTTCTGTTTTAAAAACTTGTTCACTGAATGGCCCCTTCGTTTGGCCTCCTTTTGTGTATGTGTATCATTTTTGTTTAAGAACTCATTACAATTATAACTTTATAATAAAGAGCTTTAATGCTTGGTTTTAGATTATCTCCACCGACTTCTTACTGGAAGCAATGATAAAATTAGGGTATTTCCTCTTTTTCCCTCCTTCTCCATCTTTTCTACCCACCTTCTGGTTGATTACATCATCTTTAGTGTTTACATTTGTGCTGTTGAATAAGCCTCTGTTTCTTGGACTTGGTTAATGAGGAGAGTTGATGAAAGGGTTTTTTATTAATGAAGAGGAACAAGCAGAGTTAAGAGATTTAGCAGGTAATGAGGAGGCATCTAGGACTAGCAAGGCTCTTAACATCCCTTAGGCTGAAAAGACACCTGGAAGGAATGGTCATCAGAATGGTGAGAACTAATCCCAAAGGAGAGGGGCTGCTTGCCAGGAACTGTGGCCAGAGATAGAAGATACAGCCAAATC
The DNA here is from genome assembly GCA_004026885.1 of Lyroderma lyra. Taxonomy (NCBI): domain Eukaryota; kingdom Metazoa; phylum Chordata; class Mammalia; order Chiroptera; family Megadermatidae; genus Lyroderma; species Lyroderma lyra. The sequence goes on from PVJL010004013.1 coordinate 44,084, forward strand.
ACAGCAGCCATTATCACTTCACCATTATCACTCAAAGAAATAGTGTGGTTGTAATTAATACATGAAAATGAGATATCTAACTATCCCAGCTTAGTAACAAGCTAATCACAGTTGCCACTGGATGATTAGATGTTCAGATTATGGATGAGTGGAGGTGAGCACATAATGGGTATACGTAGTGAGGACAGAGAGAAAAAGAAAGGGTGTGCCAGTGAAGGCACTACAGGGTGATCTTACCCTTTACAATAAGTTTGACTTAGGGCTAACATGAGTTCCCATGCATCCTGTTGACTTAGTCACCTGGAAATGTTTGCTTTCTGTAGTCACTCAACTCCTTCTAATCCTCTCCTACTACAAAACTTAACTCATTACAAGTCTCTATGAGTGTGTGTGTGTGTGTGTGTGTGTGTGTGTTTATGTATGTGAGTGAATGTGTCTAGGTTCTTTTTATAATTTACATAGAAATGTGCAAGGTATATTTCTACTTATATAACCACACAGTGGTGTTTCATTGCTGAAGAAAGGACAAGAAATCAGTATAGGAAATCAGATTCAATAGAGAAAATGTTAACTGTACATGCCACTTTTAGTTAGACATCTTTAAATATAATTGGGGATTCAAACAGCAGTCAGTGTCTTGGAGCATTACGTGCCATGCCCCAGTATGAAGACTGAAGAGATAAATACTTCTTGGTAGTAAAAAACTTTTATGTTCAGACAGTAAACTATGACAGTATAGATGGAGTGATTGCTATTCAGCAAGAGTAAGAGAATAGAAAGAATTTAAATGATCTGAAGAAATTAGAATTGATTGAATGAATACAGAGAAAAGCAGTTTTGGAGATGCAGGCTGTGGTGTTTCAACAAATATCAAATTGTTCAAACAGACTTACAAGAGAGGCAGCAATTGACATTGACAAGAGAGAGAAGAGAGAGAGACAGAGAGAGAGTGAGATGGAGACAGTGAGAGACAAGGGAAGATACAGATTAAAGTAATGTGAAGGAAATTAAGACTCTAGAGCAGAGAGAGACAAGGAGAGAAAGAGTCAGTGAGGAGAACAAAGGCGGGAATATGTAGGTATTGAGAGACACAAGAGAAAGGAAGAATTGGATAAAGAGAGTGTCTAACTACTTAATGTCCAAAATGAAATTCAAGGGAAAAAAATCGATGGGGTGGTGTCTTTGAGGAAGAAACCAGATTATGGTCTGATAGGATTTCTTCACACTTGAGCTGTTGCTCAGGACTAAACATTTTAAACTGGAAGGGTGGGGGTAATCTAGGGCCTCAAGGAACTTTGTGAACACCCTGAAATTGTATGTCACAAGTTTTTGTGTGTGAATGTACATAACTACCGATCTCTTAGGAGGACAGGATCCACAGCTTTCCTTAGATTTTCGAAGGATCCATGATCTTGAATGGGTTAAACTATGAATAGGAGGTTTAAGCTAGCACCACCAGGGTCTCCACCATTCTGATGAATGGAACCCTGGCAGTGCACTCGGATCTAGTCTTTTATGCTCATGAATGACTCCGGCCATGTTATGCTGTATGACAAAATCAGTACAGGAGAGTGTGTGTGTGTGTGTGTGTGTGTGTGTGTGTGTGAGAAACTGTGTGGAAGGACTTTGACTTGGTTTGGAGAGCTGTATATGGGGGAGTATTAGGAGTAGGAGCAGTCCTTGTCTCCATGGTACTAAAGTATGGAAGGGGCCCTGTACTGCATGGGTTTGGACTGTTTAAGGAATCAGTGCCTGTATAGGGTCATGTGTAGAGACATCAGAATGACATTTTATACTTGTTTACTCATTGAGATTCTTCAGTTTAGGAAGGGTAACAAAAGCCTATTTCTGAAGGATGAAACAAGACCAATGCATTTCTGAATTTGGGAATTCATTTGTCTGCTATTTATAAGGCCTGGGAGGAGACAGAGAGAAATAGCTTCCAGGAGTTCACAAATTAGTTGTTCACCCTGAAGATCTGTGTGACATCAAGTGCCACATAGTGTAAATTCTCCATCATTCAGAGGCCAATTTCCCATTTGTTAGATTACTTAGCCTTTGACTTTTTCTTTCTCTTTGTTGCCTGATGTTTGGACATAGCCACACTTCCTTAAGAGAAGAGAAGGGAAAAGATAAACTTTCAAAGTCTTACTTCTTTTTAGCAGTCATGAGAAAATTATAGAGTGAGGGAGTTGAAGTTGTTACTTGAAGTTCCTGAATTGTCATGTATAGACAAAATGTCGTTAATGATATAAAGAGACAAGCTGAAATCTTGTTCGCTGTTCCATTTTATGTTGGATTTTATAGCTATAAAAATTTATATTAAAGCCTTTTACCTGGCAAGCCTGTGACATGATTAAAGGAAAAGATGTGAAATGCAGAATTTCCGAAGTGACTTTCCTCTCTTTCAGGAAGTGAATTTTCTTTGGATCTATAGCAGACACACCCAAATGAGGCATTGGGAATTGGGTAAGTAGAAATAGTCGGAGGTGACATAGGTCCTTAAGTTTACTAGACATCAATAAACTTGTTTGCTTATGAAATATATGTAGAATACTTAAAAATAATAGGTATAAAAGAATAACAAAATTATATATTGGCCTAGCATTCAGAGATAGATATCTTTAATATTTTGGTAATTTATATACATACATAATTGTTATTTGGTGAATATTTTAAGTACATATTGTGACTTTTCTAGATTAAATCTTAGGGAAGTTTTAGAAAAGTTCATTGAGGAGGTGAGGCAAAGAATGAACCTAGAGATTCACATGGAAGACTTCTTAGCTGGTCAGAGGAAAACGAAACATTGAGGAGAAAAATTGGGGTTTTGGGACATAGTAGTGAAGAGATTTTAGGCAAAGTCAAGTGAGGCACGATTGATAGGACTTAGAAACTCGTGGTTTCAGATACAGAAAAGGTAAACACATGAGCATTAGAAGTGATTATAAAGATATGTATCAGACATTTTCAGTTTATTTTATGAAATTTGAATTGTTGTGGATGTCCTCATTCTATGGTGTTAGCTCTATGGCTACCATATTTCAAGCCGACTGGCAGGTGAATGTACAGATGCTGTGGTTGATGAATGGATACTCTGGTAGAGATGGTTAGCTATCCAGCAAAAACCTGTGCTCCCACTCCAGTAGAGTTTTTGTCACTAGTAAGTGTCTGTCCAGGCAACAACTACACTTCCCAGCATTCCTTTCACCCAAGTGTAACCATAAGGCTGAGTTCAAGCCAATGAAATGTGAGCAGAGGTGACATGTGCCTCCAAGTTTGCTTCCCCCAAGTATTGACTGGACTTTTTCTTATCTTTAGTCTGGCCAGACTACAGATGCCTCAGGACAAACTGGGAAGCTACCAGTTGTAGATGGTAGAGGCTCTACCAGTTTGGCTCCCTGAATAACTAAATAAAAGGGGCTGCAAACATGTCCATCTATCCAATATTGTTATGTGAGCAAAAACATAACTTACTGGGTCAGAACCATTATACCATTTGGGATTACTTATTACAGTAGTTTTTCACTACTAACTAATGCAAGTATATAGCACAATTATATTTAACGAAAATATAGGCTTTAAAAATGCAAAATATTGAAGGATAATTTATTCACTTATTCAGCAGATACTTATTGAATGCCAAGCACTATTCTAAGTGCTGGGGATATAGGAGTAAATAAGATAAAAATCATTGTCCTTAAAGAACTCATAATATAGTGGGTTTAACAACCAATAAGTATGCAAGCAGATATATAAGTAATATCAATCCAAGTGGTAGTAAGTTTTAGGAAGAAATATAAAAGTGCAGTAATTCAGTAAATGATGAGGGGAAGAGCATGGTGGTCTGAGAAGGCCTCTTTGAGGAGGTGATATTTGTGGTGAAACATAAATTTGAGCAAGAAGTAGCCATACAATAATCTGCACAATAGGCATTCTGGTCAGAGGGTATGGTAAATGCAGACACCATGAGGAAGGAATGAGCTTCATGTGTTCCAGACACAGAAAGAATGCTGGGAGTATTGAGAATCAAAGGAAGAGTGACTAGGGATGAAGTTGGTGAAAGAGCAGACCAAGAGGGCCTTAGAGGCCATGGTAAGGGATCCTAGAAGCCATGGAGAGTTTTAAGCAGGATATTGAGAGGATCTCTTCATTGAGAGGATCTCTCTGACTGCTATGCAGAGAATGAATTGCAACAGGGAAAAACAACAACAAAAACAAACAAAAAACAATGGCGGTATATTATAGTAATTTAAGCAAGACATGTTGGGGGCTTACACTAGAGTAGAAGCAGTGGAGATGATAAAAAGAGACAGGACTCAGGATATGAAAATAGTCAGCATTTGATCTCATTGCTGGTCACTGTTACCATTAGTCTACAGGAAAATGAAAATTAAGAAAATGTGAAGTAGATAAATATGACTTACTGTCACTATGTTATTAATCTGATTATATTAAGATCCTTATTTTAATATCTGATTATACTAAAGGGCCAAGATCAGTAAACTATAGCCTGTGGGCCAGTGCTGCTTTTTGCCTGTTTCATAAATAAAGATTTTGAAACAGCTACACTCATTCATTTGTATATTTCATATGCCTGCTTTTTCATAACAAGAGCAGAGAAGTTATAACAAAGACCTTTTGGGCAGCAAAGCCTAAAATATTTTCTATCTGGCTCTTTACAGAAGAAGTTTTTAGGCCCCTGCTAAAGAGAATTATTGTTTACACTTTATTATTTACCTTGTTGTAAGAAAAATCTGTAATTGAAGTAATGGAATTAATCTAATACTCAGGAAACTTTTTAGATCTCTCAGAATTCTAGCTAGGTTCCTCTTTTTCTTTCACTCTTAGTAGCATATCTTTGCTTTTAAGCAGTCACTAATATAAAAATTAATGCAAATTAACCATTATAAAGATTATGTCTTAGATTCGGAAGAAAACTTAGTGGTTATTTGGCCAAACTCTTTATTATTTTAGAGGAGGAAACAGAACTTCACAGTCCTCATGTCACTAGCTGAGGGTCATAAAATCAGTGACAAAGAGAAACCTAATATCCCTGCTTCTGCTCTCCTAGCCCAACTGATTTTTCTACTTCACTACTCTGAACTTCTTAAAAGTAGATGGAACGAGAACTGACTCTGGGTGGTGAGCACGCAATGCAGCACATAGACGATGTACTATAGAATTGTACACTTGAAACCTATATAATGTTGCTAACCAATGCCATGTCAACAAATTTAATAAATAAATTTTAAAATACAGACATAGAAAGCCTAGACCATCATGGATTTGAATTGATGGAGATTTTCTTCAAAAGTCATTGTTCTTTACATAAAATTTAGAGTATCCAATGTTCATTATTTTTTTTTAATTAGGTTGTTTTTCATTTTATAAAATGATTCAGTTTATCCTGTTTTTAATATTTATACTATGAAAAGTTTCAAATACATATAAAAGCAAAGATAGTAGCAAAGTCAACCCCTGTGTTCCCTTGGCTTTAATAATTAACATGTGATTCATCTATTAATTATTTCATCTATTTTCTCACCCATTCTCACCCTGCCATCTGGATTATTTTACAACAAGTCTCAGAATCTCTGTCATTTAATTTGTAAATATTTTAGTATTTATCTCTAAAAGATAAGGACTTCTTAAGAACTATATGCTAAAAGTGAACAATAATTCTTTAATATCACCGGTGTCTATCAGTGTTCAAATAAATATCTTCTTATCTGATAAAATTTTTAAAGTTAATATGTAGGTTTCCCATTTGTTGTTAAGGAAACCTGGACATTGCCCTTGATGCATCCCATGTTCTAAATTTTACAATGACATCCCTACAGTAAAATGATTTAATTTAAATAGCTATCCTCTAATTAGTATAAACATTGGATTTAAAAAAATGGAACTTAAGAGTTCTGTAGCATATGTACACCCAGTCTGCAGACTCTTTAAAACTCAAGTCAGATCATGCCACTCCTCTGCTGGAAACTTGTCAGTAGTTTCCCACTTCATTCAAGGTAAAAACTATTGTCTGTGTCTGGTCTACGAGACCCTGCATCATTTATCCTTAAACTAGCTCTCTCAGCCTTCTTCTGTTATTTCATTTTTATTTCATTTGGCTCCTGCCAGTTGATTCACATCCTTGTTCCTTTAAAAACCTAGTGACTCTCAGGAACTTGACACTGGTGTTCTCTTTTCCTGTCATCTCCCGGACATTCCCATGGTTCATTCTCTCTTTTCCCAGATATTCCCTCATCTCCTTATGGTCTTAGTCACATGTTACCTTCTCAGTGAGGCCGTCCATACCAACCTATTTTAAATGACCATCTCTGCCCAGCACTCCTGTCCTCTTTCTCTAAATTATTTTCTCCATAGCATTTATCTCATCTGGCACATTATACGTTTTACTTATTTAGTTGATTGTCAGGCTCCTTGCATTAGAATTAAGCTCAATGAAGACAAGACCTTTATATATTTTGCCCATTTCCATGTTCCCAGTGTCTAGGACAGTGCCTGGTTCATAGTAGGCATTCAGTAAATTATTTGTTGAAGGCATGGATTTTATTAAAATGAATAGTGTTTATACTAGGTCAGAATGGCTCCCCTGAATTCTTGGCTATTTTCCTCTTGGAGTTAATTAGGCAGGCCAACCTAGAAGAAAATCAACAAGTGCCCTTAATTTTACTCTTTGAGGCCAAAACCTAGAGAATGTAGAGTAAGTTCTAGTACACTGTCACTTGCTGCTTGCTGCTGCTGCTTTTTTTTTTTTTTTCTTTCTGGACCAATCTGTGTTCTTTAGAGATACAGGTTCTTTGTAAGCCAAAGGCACTTCTGAAAACAGAGAATGACAGAGCACCTCCCCCATAAATCTTCATACCCATATGCTAATTCACAGTGGTAGAGAAGGGAGAGGGTGTCCATCATGTTGCTTCATTTTAGACTGCTTTTTCCCTACTTATAATATATGCTTTGTAAAATCCGGATGTCATCAATGTGTCATTTCCTCTCCTTTGCCTGTCTCTCCATCCATTCTTCCCCTGTAACATCAGCTGTATGTGATGCTTTTCAGAGTCTTCTAGTTAGGTCTTCACCATGAGGTGTATGGGTGTGATATCAAGAACCGGCTAAGGAAGTGTCTTAAATTTTTAGGTAAAAATAACTGAGGTTCGTGGGAGCATGAATTCAGGCTTCTGGATCTCTTATATCAATATACTATTTTTTTGCACTGTCAGTCTTTGTTATGCTATTTGTTGAAATTAGCTCTCCATGAATATTTCCTTTATGTGTGCTGTCTCTGATAGGAACAAATTCTCTTCAAACTTGAGAGTGTGGCTGGTAATTACAGAGGATATCAATCTGATTGGTAAAAATATTTTTCAGTGGCTGTTTTTTTATTGTGTGGGAACCCCAAAGACACTGAATAAATATTGATTAGGCTGATGAAAAGAAATATTTTATGAACATAAAATATTAAAAAAGAATCATACTAGTAGCTTCATTTCAGATAGAGAAAAGGTTATTCAACTTATGATTAAATTTTAAAAGAAGCTTTAGGCAGAAAAATATAAAGGAAAAATAACTCCCAAACTAATTCTTTTGAAGCATATTGAACATTCATTAATTTATTTACTCACTTATTCCACAAACACTTGTCAAAAGCCTACTATGTCCCATGCACAATTTTTGGTGCTAAGTATACAAGATGATTTAAGCATATTCCCTGTTCTTGAGGAATTATTCCCAGTAGGGGAAGGAGGTAGCTAAATCAACAATTACAGTAGTGTGATAAATACTATAATGAGGTAGTAGGATGTTGCTGCAACATAGATAATGGTGCCAACTCAGTAGTCAGGGAGTGTGATTCTTAAGCTTAATATTAAATGTTGAATAGGAATTAGGTAGAATGGTGGGCAGGGGAAAGGAGAGGATGTAAAATTGTTTCTGAGGCACAGGAAGTGGTAGATACAAAGCACAGATGTCCCTCATGGGGACAGTAAGTATTTTGGTTGGAGATTAGGGTAGTTATTGAGTCATGTTTTGAGGTGAGACTGGAAAAGGAGAGGACACACCATGGAATGCTTTGTATGTCACTGTAAGGAGTTTGGATTTCATCATCAAGTTATGGACCACTTTTAAAAATTGTAATGGGGCAATGTAGAGGGAGAGAGATGACATAATCAGGGAAATTGGATCATGAGAGAGTAGGAGTTACAAGTAAGCCTGAATAATGGTGGCAATGAATCTAGGAGAAAGATTTGTGAAGTACACATGACAGGATTGATGATTAATACATGGGGAGGTGGGCAAGCAATGAAAGACGGACAATGAGAAGAAGCAAGAGATGTGTAAAGACCCAGGGAAAGATTGAAGTTAAAAAGAAGGGACAGTTTTTAAGACAGTTAATGTGATAAAAATCAAAAAAAGGTCAAACAGACAAAGTATTTATCAATTAAGAATTAAATTGTGATCTTTGCCATGGTAATTTCAAAAGAATGGTTAGATTCAAAGTCAGTTTTCAATGTGTTGAGGCAGGAATGGATTTAAATTATGGGTGGCATTCAGCTGTACCATTTGGGGCTCCTTTATAAGAAATTTAAAAGTTTAAAATATATAATTTTGAATTCAAAACCAGGTATAAGGCCTTAGAAGGGATTCATGCAGTGAGGAGCCCTGACACACAGCTTTATTTGCTTTTCAACAAATTCATTTCTGGACTGAAGAGTGAATAGCAAGTGTTGGTTTCTCCTTCAAGAACATTGGCTTTGAAGGAAAGAAGAAAAATTGAAAAATCACCTTGTGTGGAGGTAGAGAGCAGAGGGCATAGGGCATAGGAGGACTCTGTGTATGTGTGAGTACATGTGTGTTTGTGTGTGATGTGGAGTGACATGAATATGCTGGTGACATGAGGAGATGGAGAGGAAGGTGTAGAAGATACATAAGAGAAAACAAAAGATGTAAAAGAGTACTGGAGGGCCTGGGAGAGGATGGAACCATGAGGAAAAAGGACAAGAAGAAGGACATTCAGGGAGGATTCATGAAAGATGAACGTGCCCCCACAAGTGTGGAGATTGTGTCACCGAATCTTAGGGAGGAAATATTCATGAAAATCTTGGAGTACAGTGCTGAGAATTGTTAAGGATAGTTGTGGGGGTATCCAAGGTCAAGTTTCAGCATAGCCAATACTATTTAACAATCCAGAAGAGCATTGCTGGCTTTTATCAAGGATGTTTTAGTAGAGTGCTGGGGATAGAAACCCAGTAACCTTGAGCTGAAAGGTAAAGGGGAGGTGTAGAGGTACAGCAGGTAGGGTGGCCTCAAAATTGGATGTGTTTGTGAGGAGAAGGAGGAAGACAGGGCAGGAGCCAGGGGTTCATGCAAGGTCAAACAAGTATTTTATTATTTACTTAGAGTGCATGGTAAGACAGAGAATGCTATGTAGCGGGGGGACTCAAATCAGAAGAGAGGGAAAGAGGGAAATGTATCAGGGAAAAGAAAAGCTTTGGCTCAAAAAAAAGCTATTGTCCTTTTTCTAATTTGAGAAACAGTATGGACAGGAAAACATTCAGACACTGTAGAAATATGCATAATATAGTAGTATGTGAAAATTTTCTGTAATTATACTTTCCAAAAGTAAATACTGGTAAGTTTTTGTTTAGTTTTATACTTCTAGACATTTTTCTATTATAAATAGGAACACGGGAGCTGTCTAGAAAAAATCCAGCCATAAATGTCTCTAGTTTTCATATTACACACCTAAATACTTTCCGGACAGCCCTTGTATATAGTACATATATACATACAAAGAAAATTACAAGTAGAAAGATACTTTTTCATTAGAATTAAATAGTACATTCAGTACATTAACCTAATTTCTCTTACAATTGCGGAGTGATGGTTTTATATATAAGTACATAGGGATCAAGCTCATTCTTTTTGGAGACAAGTCATTATTTTAGAAATCAATCCCCTATTAATGGGTTTACCACTATTACAGTCAAGGCTACAATCAGCATCTTTGCACATTTATGTGTTTGTATAGAATTTATTCTTACAGCATATTGCCAGGTCAGACGGTATGTAAATTTATATTATTATCAGATATTTCCAGATTTCTCCTCAAAAGGCCATTATTGTAATTTATACACTACTTCTGCCCCAAATCCATTGAATGCTTGGAAAATCATGGTTTGATATTAAACTTAACTCAGTTAAGAACTGGAGTGATCATACTTCGAAGTCTTCTGAAATCCTTTGTAGAAATGCCTCAGATATCTTAACTACTGACTTTTCTTCCTCCAATTGAAACTTTTATTGAAGAAGCTAAATTCAACAGTGAGTAAGAAACATTTATATTAAGTTTTGTTATCAGTTGCTTTGCTGATTATTACTTTTGTTACTAATATATATGAGGGCTCTCAGGAAAGTATCCAGGCATGTAATATGAAACACAGAGGCATTTATGGTTGGATTTTTTTCTGGACAGCCTTCATATATGTGAGTATTTTCACCATATTATAGGTTAAATACATGGATTGCTAGAACTTTAGAGGTGGAAGGGATTTAAAAGACTTTAAGCTCAGTCTTCTCATTGTATAGCTGAAAAAAGAAAATTGATGGCCAAGGGAGTCTGGGTTTCTTCATATATTCCCAGTAATCTTCTGAACAGCTACTTTTTTTAAAAAAATTATTTTTATTGTTAGACTTACTGGAGTGACATCTATTAGCAAGGATTACATAGGTTTCAGGCATACAATTCCACAGTGCATTGTCAACTTTTATGCTGATTTATCTGGGATGCCTTCTTTTGCTGCTTAGCTTGTCTCCTTTGTTCTATAAGACTTAGTCTCACACTATGTGTTTACCTTACTACAGACCAGAGTCAGCATGGTATCATAAAAGCTTGTTTCTTGTTTGCTATACTTCAAGCTATATTTTTTTGAGCAGTGTTTTAGTCATCTTTGAATTCTCTGTTCCTGTTTCTAGTATATACATTATGACTTGCCTAAATCTTTTTAAATTCCCTCAAATGTGCTAAAGAATCTAGACAATTATTATATTGAATTGTAACATCACAAAACAGAGATATTTAACTAAGTGCCTTCTAATGTAGGTATACACACCACTTCCAAGACCATTCTTGAAAAATGAAAACAAACTTGAATCTAATCAAGCCTCTAGTTAGACCATCAATATGAATGGGAAAGGGACCATGCTAAATGAGCATAGCGATGATATCAGAAAAATCTAGATTGGGACAAATACAGGGTCCAGCAGAAGTAACACCCTTTTTTATGAGCTGGTACTCTATACCAAATCTTTTATCACAAAATTATAAACATGTAATACTATAACATAACAATATTTTAAGTACTTAAAAAAAGGTGTTATTTCTGTTGGACCCTGTATACAGGACAAATGGTCTCATTTTTTCAACAAATAAATTATAATGCAAAAAAGATAGGAAAACTTACAAACTCAAGAAAATTTAAAAAAAATATCAACCAAGTGCAGTACATTCTGATTCTAATTTGAGCAAATGTATTGTAAAATATTGAAACAGGAAAATTTGAAGACTAAGATATCTGATGATGTTAAGAATTTATTACTGATTTTTGGAGAATGTTATTGTAGTTAATGTTTTTAAAAAAGAGCCATGATGTCATGTTTTGAGAGGTACATACTGACATACTTATGAATAAAATGATATAATAACTGGGGTTTGCTTTAAAATAATTGGAGCTTGATAATTGTTGAAGCTGGGTGATGGATATGCAGGAATTACACTCTTATCTCAACTTTTGTACATGTTCAAAATTGTCTACAATAAGAAATGAAAATGTTTCTGGATATCGGTAAATGAAGGTTATAGTTTACCTTCTAACCAATGCTGGCATGATTTTCCTCATTCCTACCTTTACTTCTGTTTTCTTCCAGAAGTCTAGCTATCGTGGAAGTATTTTGTAAATGAGCTTTAAGCTAGGAAGGATACAGACACTCCAGTGTGTTAAGATGTAGGAAATATTTTGCAGTACATAGGTTCTTATTGGTGTTCAGATATGCAACTGAAAGCCCAGATAGCTGTCTTTCCTCCATTCCTTCCCTACTGTCACTTCAGGATCTAAAACTCTCCCTCCTCGGTGCAGTGTGGAATCAAGTGGAAGCATGAACGGAGCTGGGACTTTGGCATGGGAGGAAGTAGAGGGGAGGCAAGGCTCTGGAGTGTGGAGAAAACACTGAGGCTTTGTTATGGAGAACAACTGTTTCTCTGGCTCTTATCTTTCTCAGAATGATTGAGCTCCTAGGAGGCTTTCCTAAGACCTTCAGCATATAAGCATTACATGACCACTGGTCAACCGCAGGCATTTCTGAATAACAGGTTACCTGCTAGGAGGAACAACTGCTGCAGTTACAGTGACTTCACACCCAATTTTCCCATGTTGTTGGTGTTGGGGAGAAGGACAGTTCCCCTCCACCTTTTACCTTTCTTGAGTTCTTATAGTGGACTAAAAATAAAATAGACACAATACTAGATTAACAGGAGAAAAACCAATTTAATATGTGCCCATGGGAGATCATAGATGATACTCTTAGAAATGATGAACCAGACAGCTTTTTGTACTTTTTAGACAGAGAAACAATATATTTATGAAGAAATGACAGGACAAAGGCACTTTAGGTTGGGGTGCTTATTACTGAGGACTCTAAACAAAGTTTGGGCTTGGGTAGTAATAGCAAAGGAGTAACAAGGTTTATGTGAGTTTTTCAGCCCTGGATTCCTTAACTCTAGTGATAAGTGAGTAGATTCATTTTCTGCATTCAGGCAGACAAGGGAGGGTCAAAGTGACCTTCCTGCCCCCATCCTTGTCAAGTAACTTTAATTAAAAGGAATCAATAGATCATTATGGGATATTTCTGGGTGGCTTGCCCTGGGCTCTGACTTGGGCATTGTATAGTTCCTTGCTGAAAGGTTCTTCTGTGAATCCAGAGAGCCACTGATTAGAGTTCCCTATGTCACTTAGCTATACATCAATAAAAAGACCTATTTAAAAACAAATGGAAGAGCATGTCTTCAGGGAATACCTCTCAAATACCAAGTATATTTATGGGACCCACAGTTTCCTTAGTAACTCATGGACTGGGGAGAAGGAGGGCTGTGAGCTTGCTCCCACAGAGACGGAGGGAGGGAGCTGTGGGAGTTTATGGTTTTTTTCTTCACATGGTTGATATTGACAAAAGGGTTGCTACTAGCCTACTTTTGTACCTGTGGGACAGGAAGGGAATCATTTGAGGATAAGAAACATTCGTCTGACTGTACATTTCTACATTTGAATGTTCAGGAGAGTAAGGTACATGAGTTACATTCATATTCACTAGTCAGAGATTTATTAGAGTCTTACTTTGGGTTCCATTAGGTTAAATATATGGAGACATATTCAAGATTCTCTAACTGACCCAATCAAAATGTAGTTAGAAAATAATATCCTGCACGAAAAGGCTTTTGGGATTGGGATTATTTGACCTACAAAAAACAGATGAGATTTTTCTCAGTGTCTGAAGACAGATTTGATTGTTTCTAATTACTTGATAGCACTGAAATATTGTGCTCACAGAACACACACACACACACACACACACACACACACTCACTCTAAAGCATTGAGGAGGAATATTGGTAATAAAGGCAAAAAAAGTGAGTATTCCTGAAGATGTGAAGAACCATAGAAAACTTAATATACTGATTAACTTGAGAATCAAAAGTTGTCAGAAATGGTACCTCAAAGGTTTTTATTTTTTATTATTTCTTTCAGGACCTAAATGGAGGACTTCTAGACTCATCCCTATTTGATGAAGTTGACATCTCAGTTCTGGTTTACAGTGGTCCTGCAGATTATGGATTATGTAAGAATCCCTCAGTTAGGTCTATTACATGTGGAAAGAAAGACGGAATGAATCTTTTGTTCAGGAAATTGACTGGAATTAGCTTCAGGATCAGTTCTTGCTTGTCAATCATGTTCTTGTCTTTCAAGATAATGCACCTGTTCTTTTCCTTCTTAGCCCCTGGCTAATGAGTGATCCTAAAATGGAAAAAACAAAAATTATGTGTAGCAGCAAGTTTAGTGATATTAAATATATATTGAGCTGAAATGCTCCAACTTGTGAGGATTAGGTATTAGATGTTTTTGTGGCATTTTGAAGATACAGATGATTCTGAAGGAATTGAGGTCAACCACCAAAAAAAAAAAAAAAAAAAAAAAAAAATTAAAATGGCCAGAAAAGTGTTTCTCAGCACTTTTTTTTCTTAGTAAAAGACACATCTTTTCTTCAGAAGGAAAAGGCCAATGTTATTTTCAATAATTGAGAACTAGAGAAACTCTAACTGGATGATCCCATGAGCTGTAGACACAGTGAGGTTCTTTGGCACCCAGCCTCATCTGATGAATCACTGTTCATAATATACCATACCTGCCTTAACTGACAGCTGTAGCCTTATCGAAACCTAAGTGGTGTTTTCTGGTAAGTGCCCATTTATCAAGCATAATTCTGCCTTCCGTACTATGCTTGCTAGGTTTTGTGGCACCTGAGAATTAAGTTTGTGCACTTCTGAGCTTTCGTTCATCCTCTCTCTTGCCTGCCTGCCTTTCCCCTCTCTGTGAATTAAATTTCTTCTTTGCTAGCCAAATAGTTGCATTAAAAGGCAGAAAAAAGAAATATGAACTATGGAGAAGGAATATTTCATGAGAATAGTGTATGATTTGACATTCATAAATATAAGTTCTTGCATCAACTGAGGGTCATAATTGAACAATGTGTTGGGTCTGAAGACTCCTGAAACAATTTATTAGGAAGTACTGAAGCAGGGGCCCTTGCAAGAGTCACAGAAATGTTGTTTCACTTACCATTCTACTCAGCTGCTGAGCACAAGAGAAACACTTCTCCAAGTGGCATTCATTGCCCTTATTGCAAGATTGTTTTACCGTGGTTTTAATGGGGACTTTTACTAGAGGCTGAGGGCAGAGGGGTATGAGATGGAAATCTGGTATCATAGGTGGGAGAATACTAAATATTTCTTTTTAAAAATGGGGATCTGACAGGGTAATGAAATCTGTCTTCCTGATTTTGGGAGAAACAGTATAAAACCATTACAAGACATGGACATTTTTTGAAGAAAATTCTTCACCTTTGTTATTTAATTGGCATCTTTTTGGTGAAAAAAAAAGTTTCACTAGGGGCATTTTCAATGTAGGAGTATTAAATTATTGCCACTATATGCCAGTGGTAGCATGTAAGTGGGACACCATCATTTTTACTCAGAAGTTCTAGAATAGAATACTAATAGATATCTGAGTGCTTGGGTTGAAAATTGAGAACCGTGAATAAAAGAAGAGAAGACAATATTTTCAGAATTAGTTGGGTATTATTAGATTAACTGTTTATTTGGGAAAGCTTGGCCAGGGGTGGCAGCCATTTTGGGCCATATAAAAAATTGAAAGAAAGGGTTTTGGCCTCTTCAGTGGAGAGGAAGACTGAGAGAAACTTTGCATATAAATAAAGTGAGAAGTAGGTAGAACTAGCAAGTAAGAGAATGCCCAGTTTCATAGAAAGATAAACACTTTGTCAAGAATGGAATGAAATTAGGGAAATAGAGAAAGATAACCAAAGTTTAAAGATTGTTAAGAGCTATCGTTAGCAGGGGTGTCCAATCTTTTGGCTTCTCTGAGCCACATTGGAAGAAGAATTGTCTTGGACCACACATAAAATACACTTAACACTAACAATAGCTGATAAGCTAAAGAAAAAAAATTGCCAAAAAATCTCATGTTTTAAGGAAGTTTACGAATTTGTGTTAGGACCACGTTCAAAGCCATCCTGGGCTACAAGCAGTCCGTGGGCCATGGGTTGGGCAAGCTTGATTTAGGGATTGTTTAGAGCTTAGAGATTGCTAAATGCTGCAGTAAGCTCTGTATCTACAGTGGTTCTCAACCTTCCTAATGCTGTGACCCTTTAATACAGTTCCTCATGTTGTAGTGACCCCCACAAAATTATTTTCATTGCTACTTCATAACTGTAATTTTGTTCCGATGATCTTAGGCGACCCCTGTGAAAGGGTTGTTCAACCCCCAAAGGGGTCGCAACCCACAGGTTGAGAACCGCTGGTCTACATTAAACCCTCATAGCTTATTCTGTTTATTTTATAATATGGAAAAAATAAAAAAGGTTATTACCTATACAACTGGAATTAAACTTGCTCTTATGGAGGGAACTGTCTTTGGCTGGAAATTTTACCTGTGTGTAGGAGTCACGTTGGTGCCAAGGCATCAGAGAAAAGGCAAATAATCTAGAGGAAAAGATGTTTTGCTCTTCATAAAGGGAAAAGGGAGCTGAGGGGGCAGAGAAGAGAGAAAAGAAAGAAATCATCAGATGATATATTCTAGATACTGTCGCAGGAGAGAACTACAAGACACCTTTGATAGCATGCTGACCATGGAGTTCTTTTATGTAAAGAAATTTCTTAGATTCAAACATCTATCTGATCCCTCAAAGAAAGCCCCCATCTAAGTCAAAATAGTGAGTTTGTATGCAAAAGCATCTTCAAAAAGTGTTCCTTACCTACTCCTCCTTTCAACCTAATTGTTGTCATAATCTCCTCCTATGTAGAAATTAGTAGCTGCCACAGACTTCTTTTCAACAAAATCTACTATATACCTAGATTCTTTGTATGGGTTGGGTTTTGGGGCAAGTGATATAAGGGCCGTGTTCAGTGTTCATCTTGATGCTGTGCAGAAAAAAATTTAAAAAGCCACTCATTAAATCACTAACTCTAGTCAAACTTTTTTTCTGGAAGTAGCACTGAAATACTGTTTTTTAAAAGATACCAGAAACATTATTCTCTCAGGCTCAATCCATTGTTAGTAATCTAACACACTTCCTAAATGCGACATAGCCTAATTGTCTTTGAATTGTTTGAAATTATCAGATAGAAACCAAGTTGAATGTGGGTTAAACATACTCCTCTCATCCCAATGGGTTGACAATGTTAGAGAAAAATGTCATATTCTCTGAAGTGTACATATAAATGTGTATTTGAATATTAAAATTTATATATTATTTGTCATAGTTCTCTTTTCCAACTTGGAAAAATGTATATTGTGGCAAAATGGCCATAAATCAATAGAAGAATCAGGACATGTGGATTCTAGCCCTAGATTTACCAATAACTTTTTCAGTGACATTGGGAAATCATCCTGCCTTTCTGGATCTTAGTCGTCAAATTTACAAAATAAGAGGGCTGGATCTGACTCTCTCTCTCTCAGAACCTCCCTTTTCCAAATATCTATAAATGTTTGAAGCTATAACTGAATCAAGTGAAGTCTTATTAGAATATCCTAAGGCTGTAGTTACACCCCCAAAAGGGCTGATATTGTTTATCATTCAAATCATTCAGTTAATTTAATTGAATCGCTAGATTAAAGCAAATGAATTAGAAACAGTATATGAATTTGAACAGTAAGGCAATAAGGATTGGATCTAACTCTGAAAAAATCACTTCCTAGAGTTCATCCTAAAAGATTATATAAAAACAAGTAGTTAATCATTATAGTAACCACAATCTGGCCTACGTTTGAAAATAAGGTGCATTTTGAAAGGAGAATGAGTTCATCTGAGAATAACTTAGCCAATTCATCTAAGAACAGATAAAATATTCAACATCCCCCCCAGTCATAGAAATTCAAGTTAAAACAAGAAACTTCTTTGCCTATGACATTTGAAAAGCCTAAATAGAACAAAAAATCACTAATGCTAATGAAGGTGTAGTAAGGTGGGGAAATACAAATTAGAGCAAGTAGATGCAGAAATTTTGAAAACAAAGAAAAAGAAATTATGGCTCAAATAGTGCCACCCTCATTAGCCTCAGTAGTTTTCAGAGTGTGGCTTTAATATAAATCAGCGAAAGAGGTGGCACTCTTCACAATATATGTATAATATATATATATATAATATATATATATTATATATATATATATGTACGTAATAGGTCATATATTACCCACACATGTACACACACACACACACACACACACACACACACAAATACGTATACAGTTGACTTTTAAACAACATGGGTTAGAATTGTTTGGATTCACTTACACATAGCTTTTTCTCAATAAATACTGTAAATGTGTTTTAGTTATGTTTTTTCTTAATAACCTTTTCTCTAGCTTTAAGAATACAGTATATAATACATATACAACATGTGTTAATTGACTGCTTATATTATTGATAAGGCTTTCAGACAACAATAGGCTTTTAGTAGTTTAGTTTTTGGAGAGTCAAAGTTACACACAGATTTTCAATTGCACTGGAGGTCATGCCCCTAACCCCCATGTTGTTTAAGGGTCAACTATGTGTATGTACGAGGGCTTTCTGGAAAAAATCCACCCATAAATGCCTTGCAAAACCAAGGAACAAAGAAAACATTCCTCTACCAGTGACATTCCTTTACACTTTTAGGTAGGATCTAAACAAAATGGCACTGAGAATCAGAATCTTGAAAGGAATAGATGATCAATCAGTATGAATGCTATAGGATTTAAGAAAAAACTGAACTCTTATACTTGGTCACTGAGTGAAATTTGGAGGGAAAATTTGAAGTTGAGAAATCCACTGGGAGATGGCAGTGTCAGCCTAGGGGTCACTTTGGAGCTCTGGCTGTGAGGGCTGAGGGAGCAGAGAAGGAATGACCCTGATGGAAGATCAAGGCACAGAGCTGCAGAATTGGCTGGTGATGTTCATGTGAATTCCATTTCGCTGGAGAGAAGGTTGTGTGTGTCCCTATCAAAATAGGTGGCATCAATAGATGTTTAAAACTTGAGGACTAGTTTTCCATATTTGAATTTGGCCAGTAAAAAAGAATGTTTCAGGGCTAGATATGTAAGAAGTGTAAGTTCTCTCTGGGAACAATGGTTGTTCAAGGGATAGAATTCTTCTTGAATATAAATCTGAAGGTCAGAATGTTTAATAAATTATGGTTGATCTTTCTCCCACTTTAGCTTCAATAAAAGCTGGGAAATATTGGACAAGACTTCTGTTTTCAGCAGGATAATGAACTCTATAGTCTGAGGCTCCATTTGTTAAAATAAAATAAGGTCCATGATAAATTACCCAAAATATAATATTTAATGCATTATTGGATTTACTGTAAAGTCAGAGAAATATGCAAGGGCAAAAATGAACTAAGATAAAACCCAATGAGATGAAAACACATTAAAGGCAAATAAGTTGTAAAAAAGGGAGCAAACTGGAGAATAGTAAGGGTGGTTACAGAAAGGAAGACCTCTAAAAAGCCACTGGCATCTACAGATTTTGTCCCCTGGCAAAGTAAGGAAGCTAAACCTGAAAATCCTACATGAAGCTCTAGCAAAGGGATTTTAAACAATTTTTTTCTTTATGGAAATCTGATAGGTTTCTTTATGTAATAGTGATCCCTAATGTGTAAAATAAAATATATACAAGTATAAAGAAAACTAATTACATAGAAATACAATTGCCAAAATATTTTTAAATATTTGTGACAGTAATGTATGTGCTTCTTTTTTAATTTATTAAGTAATGAGATCTAGTGGTAGCTCTAATAACTATAATTTTAAAGTAGATATAAATGTAAATGATATTTTGAAATTTCTGCAACTTTATAAATATAATGTGGGTACCTGTAATTGTTATTAGACAGAGATACTAGTTTGGCTTCTTTTCCTAGTGTTAAAGAAGTTAAAGTTAATGAGCTAGTTATTCATCTTAAGAGGAGAGTAAAAGAACAGCAGAATATATCCAAGAGACTATAGAAGAAAGGCTCTAATTATATAAGGAACATAAATTAATTTTAAAAATTTTTAAGAAAAAGAAGTGGGAATGACAAAACAAAAAGTTGACTTTTTGAAAAGATTAATAACTGATCAAAATTAAAGGAGAACACAAAAATATACAATATTAGATATAGAAAAATGGCTATAATTACAAATACAGAAAAAATTCGAGGTATTAAAATACTATAGATAAGTTTATGTCTAGGTTTGAAAACTTCAATGAAGTATACAAATTCTTAGAAACATATAGAATTCATTCAAACTGATTCCAGAAGAAATAGAAAGCATGAAGACTTCTATACTATTAAATAAACTGAGTAATCTAAATTCCTCTCACCAAGAAAAAAAGAAAAACTAGTTGCAGAGTGTGTCACAAAGAAATTCTACCAAACTTTCAAGAAGTAGTTATACACCTTCAATATACTGGAAAAATAAAAAAAATATTCAGGGGATCCTTGGTGGTGTGGTGGCTAGGCTTCAGCGCTCTTACCGCTGCGGCCTGGGTTCGATTCCCACTCAGGGAACCAACCACAC
Source organism: Lyroderma lyra (assembly GCA_004026885.1). Lineage (NCBI taxonomy): Eukaryota > Metazoa > Chordata > Mammalia > Chiroptera > Megadermatidae > Lyroderma > Lyroderma lyra. The sequence goes on from PVJL010004013.1 coordinate 64,483, forward strand.
AAAAAAAAAAAAAAAAAATTAAAAAATGTATTCCCTCAACACATTTAAGGAACCTAGTAAAATCTTATTTTCAAAACCAGATTTAAAAAAAAAATGAACACCTTACCCAATATTTAGCTAAATCTAGCTATGCGTATAGCAAGATCATGTAGCCTTAATAAAATAGTGGGATTTTTTTCCCCCCAGAAATTCAAGACTATTTTGTTTTCTTAAGCAGTCTATAAATTAAATTCACTACATTAACAGGTCAAGAAAGAAACAAAACATGATATTCTCAAAAGTTGAAAGAAAATTTGATAAAATTTAGTACCTATTTTTTATAAGTATTTTTCAAATTAGGAATACAGAAGGATACAACTTGAAAAAAGCTGTCTACTAAAATGTTTTTACAAACATCATTAGGACAAACAGAAGTTGTCTTTGTAAAATTAGGAAGAATACACAAATGACCAACCAACTGCCTCTACTCAATGTTATTTTCTGTTTTAAGAAAAATAATAAAATACTTTAAGAAGAAGAACCAAAGTTTCATTATTTGAAGAAAATGAGCATCCGAATAGAATAATCCAAAATGTCTTCAGACTTATTCAGATTTATTATTAGACTAACAAGAGATTTTAACAATGTGACTGGCTATAAGATATGAAAAATTAGTTGAAATTTTTATACACCATCAATAAGCAGCTGTGTAATTAAAAATGATAATCTGATAGCACTGAATAGCACTAAAGTAAAAGGGTACATAGGAACAAATCTAACAAAAGACGAGTTGTATCAAGAAAATTATAAAACTATTTAAAAGACACTAATGAGGAATTAAATGAAAAGATGTAATATGTTAATTAATTGGAAAATTTAGTATCAAAAGATGCCTGTTCTATATAAATTAGAGATTCAGTGCAGTTTTAATAAAAATACCAGTAGAGGTTTTGAGAGAAATGACAAGCTGATTTAAAAAATTTGAGGAAAAACAAATGGCCAAAATTTCCCTAAAGAAAAATCTGGCATGAGAACTTGCTTTATAAGGTACCAAAACTTACTCTCCATTTACAGTATTTAATGTAGTGATATTTAAGTTTGGTGGACAAATTAACTCATGTAGAAGGAATAAGATCCCCCAAAACAGAACTTCTATTTGTGACATCTTGATATGCAACAGAGGTGGTATTATAAATGCGTAAGAAAACAAGTGCTAACAATTTACCATCTAGGGAAAAAATTAAATTCAATTCTGCCATCACACCATACACATAAAACAATTTTGGCTTACTTCTGAAGGGAAAAACTATAACCCTTTTAGAGAAAAATACAGAAGACTATTTCAACTTTATAATGGAAAATATTTCTTAAACTAAATGCATAAGAAATAAAATATACAAGAAAAGATTAATAAAACTGACTGAATCAAATTAAGTATTTATTTTTCATGTATTTACCAGAAAGAAAGTGAAAGGACAAGACATTAATTGGGAGATATTTTAATAATATACAACTTTCCAAAGATTAATACTTGTGTTATTGGCACAAATAGGGAAAATTAAGGCAGCCAGATTCCAGAGCATTATTTTAAGAGCTCCAGAAGCCATAGACACCTTTACTATGAGATATCCTATACCACATTAAATCAGATATTTATTTAAACATGCACCCATATTCCACAGCAAATATATTTTTTTCTGTAAAGTTTGGAAATAATTTATTTTGATTTTGAGATTATGTGTTCATAATTAATTCATTCGATTTATGATGGTTAATATATCTTCATCACACTCAGGCAGGTCAGATGAATTCTACAATTACCAATGACTTGTTCTTAAGAGGACAAGAAGGCTAGCGAGCTAGGAGGACTTTCATACGGATTTCTGCTTCTCCTTTTGGCTAAGTTAGCCCTACAAATTTTGGGATTTCAGTTAAACTGTGTGGTTTTGACTGTTGACGTGGGCACTCACTATTTTTGACTTGGCCTACCAGTGGGCAGGACCCACCAACTGCTCACACACGAGCTAAACAGAGCAGCTGCCTCTCAAGAAAGGTGCCAAATGTGATATTTCACTGCTTTAAATAATCAGATACTCGTGAGTCACGAATGGTGCCTAAGACGCCAGCCTGTAGGGTGTTGGTTGGTGCTGAGGATTACTTAGGAGAGAGCAGAGCATGATAGGGTAGGGTCAATAGCAGGAGTCCTTTGTTTATTATGTGTGGACTTGAGATGGGGGAGGGAAGAATTCCAAGTCACATTTTTTTTTTACCATGCTCCATACTGGCCAAAGTTTTTAGAGACTGGTTAAAATGCACTAGTTATTTAAGCAGAGACTGGTCATTTTGGTGGGCTCTATACCATGAATTCTTCCCTGAATGAGAGATTTAATCAGAATGACCTCCAATGTGTTTTTTAACTATTAATTCCCTCATTCTAAAAAGAAAATGAATGTCATTATGGAAATGGGGTGGTCATAGGCAGGGCAAATGTTCATATAGAAAAAGAAGTTCTTTCAGATTAAAAACAGCTATTAACTTTGAAAAGGGATAGGAATACATTTAATACTATACTGGGAGCTATAAAATATCAGCTCCAATCTGTGCTCTCAAAGCTCACCAGGCTGACCTTGCAAGTAATGTCTTGTATCTCTGCAGCATCCGAATATCTGGTCATCTCAGTGGGAAGATTAATCAACTGATTATTGTGGGGATGGGCCTTTTATTGTCAGAGCACTCAGCATCTTTGATGCATGAAATGCCCAGTCACTGTGCCGTTTTCATTAGCAAGATGAAAAAAGCTTGAACTGCACAACTGTGAACCATTTTGAAATTTGGCAAGTTATGGTCCTATTTTAGTTTTACCGTTTTTATAAAAATAAAAGATATTTGAAGTTTAATTTGAGCTAACACCATTAAGTTAGGAGCTGGCAAGAGCTTGTGCAATTCAAGGTAAATAAGGACTATATAGTGCCCTTTAAAAAGGGGGGCTTTTCCTGGTAATGTTCATCTCTCAGTCCTCTTGGGAGCAGGGAATGGAAAGGCCCAGTAGCTTGAGGACAATTACAGAGATACAAACTGGGGGCCCACAAATATGTTTTGATTAGCCTATATAGAATTTTTAAAATTAAATAGAAATTGTTTGCAAACATAGCATTCTGGTTTTTCACATAAATGTTTTGCTAGTTTTTCTTGAATAGAAATCAAGCAATATGGCAACGATGGGCCGGCCCCAAATCCTTAGCGTAACCGTTAGCTGCTGCGTTGGAGCAGCCACTGCTGTCATTAGGTGGGGGAGCACTCTTTAGAACTTTATCTTATCCATCATCACTCCCTGTAGTCTGGTCAGCTTCAGTCATTGACACTATGTGTCTGGTCCTGTAAGATATTTGAGTTTACTGATTATGGCATGGAATCTTTATCTCTAGAATCTCCACCTACCAGAATGATTCTCTCCATCCAATGGAGCTCTGCTCACAGCCTATTTTTTCATAGTGTCTGTGTTCTACTCACCTCACACCTCTTGTCTTTCTAATTCTACATGTTGTAAAGCTCAGATGGGGTCTCTAGCACAGTTGCTTCCTTATTTTAATATTTTATGTGATAGTGTCTCAGGCTATTCTCTGCGGTCCTGGGTATCAGTAGTATCTGTTAGTCAAGTTGAATCTGTCTTTGGTAAGTAGTAGCTCTTTTATCTTCACAGCAGCTATCCTTACTGGCACTGGTTGATATGTTCATGATCTGTCACTGCTCCCTGGGTCCATCTTGGGTTCATTATTTGCTTCTCTCTTTAGAATAAAAAAATACTTGACTAGTCATTTCTATTTCCTCCGAGGATTGCTGTACAGTAACTTTCTGTGGAATCCTCCAAAGTGAATTCCTCCATGCTATATGTTTTGGGGGAATCTTAAAGGAGAATTCCTCCAGATCTTGATGGTTACCTAGAGGAAAAATGACTCTCTCCGCTCCCTTTCCTTGTTGAATTTCCTTAACTTCTCAATGGGAACAGTGTAGAACACATTACTGTTTTCAGCAGTGTCAAATTTCAGTTTCTGAAGAACTGGGCAGTAGTTGCAAAGTTTTCTACATTTGTATTATGTGCAAAAGGTCACATATAAAATAGAAAAATACTGGTCCTTAAAACCCAAAGTAAATATATAGGTTTCAACTCCATTAAGTACTTAAACCAAATTATGTGAATAAAAATTCATTTGTATAACACCTTCAATCAAAGCTTTCATTTATGCAGTTTGACAGTCCAAACCAATCTACATGTTATAGTATTATATAAGAACCCCAGAGAGTTTTCATAGTGGAGACTCTATTTATATATTAGATAGGATGACAGAATACTACTACTGAATGGTCAAGTGAGGAATTATTATCAGGATTATAGTGATGTCCTAAGCTGTCAAGTAAGACTCAAATCAATGAGATAAAACATTAACTAAGTGCAAAGATTTTAACTCAGAAATTCTACTTCTAGAAATTTATATTAAGAACGTATTTAGGATTTGTTTATAGATTTAGCTAAAGGACTGAGAGACCATTTTTTTTTGTAATAGCAAAATATTGGAAATTAATGTTTGAAAATATGGTATTAGTTAAATCAGTTATGTTACGTCACTATAATTTGGCTATTTAAAATGATGTTTTAACTAAAAAACTTAGACACATTGAAGATATTGATTATAAAATAGTCTCTTTACACAATGGAATATTATATAGCCATAAAAAGAATGAGGGACCTATCAGCTGATATGGAGTAATTTTCAAAATATATTGTTACATGAAAAAACAAAATTCAGAAAAGTATATTTAATATTGAAACACATAAATTTACATTGATGAGGGGTGTTCAGAAAAAAATCCAGCCATAAATGCCTCTAATTTTTCAGATTACATGGCTGGATACTGTCTGAACAGCCCTTGCATATAATAAAATATTCAAAAAGGGAACATATAAAAGCAAGATTTCTTTGATAGCATCTTGTTATATAATTTTGACTTCTGAAACTGATAAATGATTTTTATTCTCAAAATTAAATTGAATGAAAAAGATACACTAGAGTAACCACCACAAATTTAAACATGAATTGAATGAACATAACTAAATATCATGTTGGTGGTCTTAACCACAGAAAGAATGAATTACTTCAAGTGGCTTTAGAAACAGTCTTTTGACTATATATGTTTAGTATTCTAATGGCAAATAGAGTTGCAATTATATTTTCAAGTTTATTCAGTCCCCTGGTTGTTAGTAATAAAATTATCATTATTTTAAAACACTTTTACCTCTGTTGTAGAATAATACGGAGTTATCATACTGTTGTCAGTAACCACACTTTCCAATGTCGCAGAAGAGAGGAACATACTCAGGCGGGTGAACTCCCTGCAGCCTCATTTCTTAACATCTGAATCTCACTCAAGCAGCTTCTCTCTCCTGTGCACACATATTTGACATGCCAGGTTGACCTTGGTTCCCACATTGTTGTGCTGGTGTTTCTTCTTGTCTGTTTCCTGCACAGAAGCTGTAGCTTTCCATGTTCTGTAAACATGGCTGCTTCCTCCAGCCTCACCTCAAGCACAGTACTTCCGGCCCTAGGCCCACCTTTCTGCCGTTTGTCTTTCTAAAGCAAGGCCTTCTCCCACCACTGTGGCCCTCTGGGTCTGGAGCATATTATGCAACTATTTTCAAATCAGTGAATCAAGGAACAAATAAGGTATAAATGGAAGTTTAAAAATATTACATTTCAGATCCAATGTTAAAATCATTGGCTAAGCCTGTTCTGGTTCTATCAATTGCCTTTCCTTTAAACAAACCCAGTAAAACATTGTAGAATTATAAAACAGACAAATTACAGAATAATCCTTTTTAAGAGTGGCCTAATGTTTCAGAAATATGTTCAAATTGGAACGTGACAGCTGCTGTTGAATGTGGTGGGAGTTGAAGGGGAGGGTCATATACAGAGTTAAATATCAGCATTATAGAATGGATTAATGGGAACAAGAATATCAAGGACTAATGAGTTAATAACAAGCACATCATCAAACACTCACTATTTGAGAATCAGTGTTATGTGCTGTTTTGAGAATAATGCAAAAAAGTAGAAGTTATGTTTCTTACTTGGGAAGGATTAAATTTACTTGGGAAGTATTGTACAAAGAGATGTGTATATAGCTTAAGAGTGTACTACATATGGTCAGCCACACACATAGAATATTGAAATTGTAATATGTGTATGTTTTATTCTTACAATAATAAGAAAACAACTCAAAACTTTTATCTGGGTGTATCCAGCACCTAACAGAGCTAAGCATGTAAGAGGTACTTAATCAATATTCAATATTTCGCTCTGCATGTGAAATAACTTTCAAAATTTTAAATGGGATAATGGTACATTGAAATTAAAATGGCACCCAATAAGAATAGAGTGCAACAGGAGCAGGAGAAGCTGGTTAAACAGAAAGAGTTGCTTTAGTTGCATGATCATGGTGGGTTTTGTTGTTTTGATGAGGAGGATCTGACACACAAACAAATTTGTAAACCCATTTTGCAGTGTTCCCCTGGGGGCTTCTGTGTGCCTGTCAGCAAGAGTGGATCCTGCAGAGAACGCCAGAGAAGAAAGCTAAACAGCTACTCACTTTAATCTTGTGCTTTGCATTCAGATGAATATGCAAATAGGCTCAGTGAAATGAACCTGGTTACAATATCACTTTGAAACTCATGTTAAATTACTTGAAATGGGCAGAATACAGACCAGCTCATGAATTTAATTTCTTTTTAAATTATGTGGTTTTGGTATCATTTTGAAGTACTGCTGATTAGTCCATTCTGAGGACATGCACGAGGGGTAAACTGTTTGCTTCTTTTTGCTTATTTTCTATGATATATGCATTTCAGACTTCTATAAATATTATGTAAATTTAAATCTTATATATGATACAGAACAGTAAAAAATATTTGTGTGTGTATATATACATATATATCCAAATATTGTGTGTGTGTGTGTGTGTATTTGTATCATATATTACCTGTGCAGCCATGTATGTATGTATGTATCTATGTATCTATCTATGTATCTATCTATCTGTTTTCCTAGAGGAAAATACATTATTAACCTTTGGATCTAACCTTGGAATCTCATCTACTGATCCATGCACTTAATAATTTTTTTTACTTATTCTTTCATGCCCTAGCTACCAAGGTGTTTATGAAAAATAAGAATAAGGAAAAATATAAAAAGTCACAACAGTACCAGGCTGGTGGCCTCCTAGCTGTTTCTGAAGTCAGTCCTAGCTGCCATCCACTAAATTATAGCTGCTTAGGTCTAGGAAAGACAGTGAATTGATTGGTGAGTTGGGATTCATATCAAAAGCCAGGATCCTTCTGAATGCTTCCCACAGTTAGCTTGCATAATCATGTGGTGAGTTATAATTCTTCTGAGTAAAATCAATGAATTTTAAAGAGAGTATGAGATGAGAGAAGAACTTTGTCCCTTTTCAAAAAGTTAAAAATAAAAATATAACAAACCTTAACTGAAACTCTTGTATCTGTCTCTCCTCTGTGATTTCATAGCCTCTTTGAACCTTAATTTTCTAATATGCAATATAATGATTAAGATTATAAAAAAATATTTCAAAAGATGGTTGTATCAGTGGACTGATAGGGAGGTGGCAGATACTGCCATATCACAAAGTATGATCCTCAAAACATACTATCACTTGGAGTGTGGTCTGTTTCAGCATCACTTGAATCTTGTTAAAAATGCAAAAGCTCGAGTGCCCCTGCAAACAGTTTGACTCAGAATCTGCATTTTAACAAATGCAGATTTAACAAATGCAGATTTAGAAGTTTCATATACCCCACAAACACTTGAGAGCCACTGGGTTAGGAGACAGGCTTTACTTAGGAAAAAGGCTTTGTTGGGGAAACTGACCAGCCAGAGTTCAGTAAGAGGAGGCACACTGCTGTCCCATTTCACAGAGACACCTACAGGCCTCTGGGAGAAGCTGCAGGATTTAGATGGCCTTGTGTTCCAGGGAGGGATTCTGCCTCCTCAGCTGCCTTCTGATAAGCAAATGTGAGGACCAGTTTGGTTTCAGGAGATAAATGATCCATGTTAGGACACCAGCTGCAAAGAGTTGTCTGAGAACCAGCTACTGATACTTGGTGACTTTTTGAGAAATTGATTTCAGGCTATTGGAGGATGTGGGACCTTGAGGTATTGTGGTAGGTTGATTTGGAAACAGTCGCCTCTTATTGGGAGTGGGAGACCCTTTTCCTCAATCATGAGCTTCCAGGGGCTTTCTCTGGACATCTTATTTGATTCTCTCTCCATCCATCAAATAATATAATGTACATGAATATAAAAGTTCATGTATTTTATGTGCTATACTGTCCGATAGCACCTGCCACATGGTGGACTTCAATAAGTAATCACTTATTTTTATGTACCCTGAAATACAATTAAATTTTAGCAATCATCATTGACTTACAGTTTGCCTAGATTCAACAAACCTTGCTAAGGAATGAACTCTTGTCCTCCCCTACTCCTCACATTCATATGTGGGAGATAGGGCCTATGAGGAGATGACAAAGGTTAAGGAAGGCACAAGGTTGGGCCCTAATATAGTAGGGCTGGTGGCCCTTCTATGAAGAGGAAGAGACACCAGAGCTTTCCCTCCATGCACATGCACCAAAGAAAGGCCATGTGAGCACACACTGAAAAAGTGGCCGTCTGCAAGCTGGGAAGAGAGCCCTCCCCAGAAACTGACCATGCTGGCATCCTGACGGAGGACTTCCAGCTTCCAGAACTGTGAGAAAATAAACGTCTCAGTCCATGGTATTTTGTTACAGCAGCATGAGCAGACTAACACACACCAAAATTTTCTTGATGTTGATTATTCACGTTTAGTCACCTCTCCCTCATCCTATGTGTGTGAGTTGTTTTTCTCGCCTAATTTCAGGACGTTTATCACTTTTTCTGGTGATTTTGTTTAGGAAGAGCAATATAATTCCAGTCAAAGCAGCCAGTTTTTCTCTTTTATAATCTATTACTTTGCACAAGACTTTTTCTCATACTGCTGTAAACCGTTGTGCTTGCTGCCCACCGGTCCAACCTGTTTTGCGTTTCTACTCCCTTGCCCTGTCAGTGTTTCTGTTTGAGCTCTGTGCTCGTTAGTGGATTAGGAGATCCCTCTTGTCAGACCGGGAGAAAAAAACGGACAGGTGTGATGAAGAGTAGGAGCCACAAAAATGGTTCTCAGCCTTTGCTGCAAATTCACTGATGTATGGTTCATATCCAATGAAATTCTGATTTAATTTGACATGGGTGCTTGTCTGAGCACTGGGACTTTTAAAAGCTTCCCAGGATATTCTAATTAGTATTTCAAATTGAGACTATATACAGGATTACTGAGCTATCTACAGGATTACTCATATACAGCACACTCAGAATGAATCATGCTCTACAGGGGTTGGAGGTAAGTTTTAGTGCCTAAATTCTACCACTTTTTCTCTCTAGTTTTGAATTAAGAAGCTCTGACATAGGGAAAATGGAGAGTAAAATACCACTTTTTAACTTTTTTTTTATAAATGGCCAAATGTCCAATATCCTAACTCAATGCATTACTTCCCTGTTAGAAGATGCTGGAACATCCTTTAGGCAGGGTAGGTATGGAAACCTAAGTAGGGGCTCCTCTTCATAGTAGTAATAACTTGTATAGATACAAACAAGGCTGGACTGAAGAGCAGAATGCCAGTCTCCTTATCCAAGCTGTGTTAACGGTCAAGATTTGTACAGCTGGCTTGCCAGCCCAAGCAAGAGCAGATGTACAGGATCCGAGAGGAGACCATGTCTGGGCCTGGCCAAGATGCGCATGAAGACAGACCAAGAGAGGGCAAGAGAGCCCGCTGCTAGTCGGCCTGTAAGCCTGAGGGAGAACATACAAGTCTCAATGCCTTTTAAGGTATAGTGTCCCAGCCTGCTGTATTAAAAAAAAAAAAAGTCAGTTATGGTCTTAGATTCTACTCATCAGATTAGGAACTTACCCTGTCTTGGAGAAAAGCTGAATGAGAATGGACAGAGAGCAGACAGTGTCCCTTTATAGTAAGTTGTGAGAAGGGCTGTACATTCATACCCTCTGATAACACCAGCAATGTTGGTTAATAGTGGCAGAAAGACTAGGTATAAATAATTTGGTTTACCTTGTGCCACCCTAAACAAGTTTTCAGAAAAAAAGATGCATTAAAATGAATTATTATTATTTATTACAGAAATGGAATAGCTTATAGAAAAAAAGAAAGAATTTTGTGGGAGGAGATGAAGAGCTATGCTTTGAGATGGGTGGTGACTGGGGATACTCTGTGGGTTTCCATGGGAGAGCTTAGGGGACCTGCGTTCTGGAGGGTGGCCATTAAAATGATTACACTCTCACCACTAGATGTCACAATCCAGAGGCCCACTGGGAGTCTCTCAGAACCTCGCCCAGATTTCCAAAGATGAGCACTTATTTGTTCCACCTTGGTTCAGAGTCCTACTGCTGACCAATCAGTTATCACCACATCACAGCCCTGTGATGCTGACATCATCAGAGGGGAATCAGATACTCTCAGAGAAATGTCCCAAAGAAAGAGGAATAGTTGTAGGTGGACACACCTAAAGTGTACATACTACCAAGACCCTTTAGCCTATTTTCTTCGTCACTAATGATGGGGTGGTTTTTGTTTTACTCTTAGGATATAAAGATTTTAGTGAAAAGGGGGTTATTTTCATAAAGAAGCTTTTTCATCACAAGATTTCAGCCTCATGACCTATTTAATGGTTATTGATCCCTATATCACTCCACTCAACAGTGGGGAGAAAGATGAACAGTGGGATAGGAAATAAAATGCCTGTGGGGAGAACCTTTCAAAGCACAGGTAGTTAAGTTTCCCATGAAGTTGGGTGGAATAAACAGGATTTCTGTACAAAGTCTGCCTCCCTTCCTTCAGGGCAACTTCAAAGCTTATTTTCCTACTGAGACTCTTGGTGTTGTACATTATCTGGGTTGGGCAAGTATGTAAGACCATCATTATAATACTATTCAGAATTATTTTTAAAAGGCAGCTGATACATCCATGCCTTAAAATAAAATTTCTTCTAAGAGAAGGAGTGTAACTTCCATTAGTTTCTAGGACCAAAAGTTCTTGACAAGGAGAAAAATTCTTATAAAACAGCAGAGGGCTATGAAGCCAGGCTAAACCAACGGAGCAATTGGTCATGGTCTCTTGCATACGGTTCTGTGATAGAAACTCCACCAAAGTTCACTCTACGGGATACATTGGCAAAATTCAAAAATTCGTTTTGCTATCTTTAGAGAGAAATCCTATTTTTCTGGTCTCCTAAAAGGGTTGCCAGGAGTCGGAGCCAACTCAATGGCACATGACACGGGTACAAGGAGGTTAAATTTTTTACAATCACATCTCAGTTCTTTGTTTTTTTCTTTAACTCATGATTACATTGGTTGGGAGAGTTCTGTCCAGCCACTGGGTTCAATGCTGGAAGATGAACTCAGATGGACCATCAAGACGGAAGTTTAGATGTTGGGGGAGGGAGAGCAAATTAAGGAGGAGCACACTGTCCCATGAGTCCTGTTGCTTTATGGTTCTCATTTTGAGTGAGGCTGTGTGCGTTGAGCAGATCAGTGGTTAATGCTATGAAAATTAAGGGTTAAAGTAGTTCCCTTTGTAATTATGCGATTAGTTTCTAGCCCACAGATGGTGCGGAGCAAATGAAACAGTGTGGATTGAACAATTCAGATTCACTCCTACAGTTCATTTTTTTATGGTCTGTGGAGTTGTGTTAGATTCATAATCAAAAGTATCCAATAAAGATAAATATAAATGTTTTCTCTCTTCTGCTCTATTTTGTCTCTTGTGGCTTACAACATGTAAGACACAAATTTTAAAATCTATTATAAAAAGTTAAGCAGTCAAATGGGATAATTTATAATAATCCTGAACCTGAATGGTTATCTCAAACCTGTGTGGTTTTGTGCAGACTTGCCTGGTCTGGGACGGTGTTTATGGACATGTTTGGAAATGTTAACCTGGCTAGCAGTTTTAGGGGTCTGTACATATAATTCTCAGTTTTGTGTGATCATGTGTAATTTGGAACCACTTTAACTCCTCTGTCAGGAATCTCTTGATTACTAGATTCACTATTCACATACGAAGCCAGTTGGACAGGAGACAAAGAACAAAGTCTTGTAGAAGACTTCCCCTGGAGACTTACAGGGATGGCCTTATCATGGGGATCATTCATTCATTCATTCAGGAAACACTTCCTGAGCATTTACTTAGGACCAGGCACTGATTACATAGTTGCAAACACACAAAAAAACTTTGGCAGAGTTTATAGTCTCATAAATTTATGCTTAAATTTTAATATGTCCTGGAAAGGAAAGTTCAGGGTGTTGTGAGAGAGTAGAAGGGGCTTGATTTAGTTGGGAGGGATTTTAGGAAGACAGTTTAATGTCTTTGGGAAGCTAGAACTTTTCTCTGGCTCAGAGTGAAGCAGTTCGGTATGTAGTCTTCAGGGTTTCCTGGGGGTTTAAGTTGGTTGGTCTCAGAGACTATAAGTGAGGACACAGGGCTCTTGGAAGGGCTGGGCTGACCACACTTTCCTCCTGCTCCCACCCAAGCACAATGTACTTCTGCAGACCCTCAGTTCTACCCCATCTTAACCCCCACCTTTCCATCCTTAGTGCCTGCCCACTGCTCCTGGCATTCCTCCCTTGTCCTTTTTCCTTGCTAAACTTGTACATGGCTTTTCTCTTTGCACGTATGTAGCATTAACACGGGAGCCGGCAGGATCGATTATAGTAGGCTCTCAGTAAACCAGCACACATGCCAGTTAATGTAGCGCGGTAGACTCTCCATTAACTGGCACTCATGCTGGATAAATGTAGTAGTATTTCTTCCTCTGTTTTGCCAGTTGCTTGAGAGTGTTGGTTGCTTGAGTTCCGGTTAACAGAGAGTCTACTGTACTTTGTTTGGTTATAGTAGACTGTTAATTGATTAATTTCTTACAGAAAAAAAGTTCTGTTACATAACTACTAACTGGTTTTAATTTCAAAGATCCTTACTCTCAAAAACACGTGATAGAGGGAGGAGGGGCAGGGGTAGCGTGTAGACTGGGATGATCTATAAACACATCTGGGGGAACAGGAGGAATGCTTTGCAATAACGGTCTGCTAGTATTTGTGTGTAACAAGGTATGTGTGCTTCTGGAGAGTGTACTGGGGAGAAAGGAGGACAAGTTTATACCTTAAGGAAAGTCATTAAAATAACACACATTTATGCTAATCTACCACTTTTTCACTTCACACAGAATCGCCTATTACTTTTGAACCAGTTTGTGATAATGCTGTTACAGAAAATTTTGGGGATATATTGCTAACATATAGGACAATAAAAAGTAGAAAATAAAAAAATGCATAATCCCATGATCCATATATAGCCATTCATACATTTTAGCTAATTTTTCCATAGAGAAGTTGAGTAACTTGTAGAGAAACTTTTGGGGAAGGAATTCCATCTTCATTTGGACTAATGTTTAAAATGGCATAATCTTTCCCATACTTATACTTTCAGTTTGCTTTGTATCTTTATATTTAAAGTGAGTTTCTTATAGGTGGCCTTTTTTTTTCCTTAAGTCCTTTGACTTTGTTAACTACTGTAATTTTTGTTTTTATTTAAATCCAGCAACTTGACAGATCTCTTACTATTCAATTAACTTGAGGTAAGTCTTAAGTAAATTACTCACATTTCACCAAAGATTTTTTTTTTTACTTGTAGTGCAGTTGTGAGTTCAGAGAAGATACTGGATAAATGTGAGAGAATATTTATGAAGTGGAGAAATGTGAAAGAATCTTTTGAAAATTAAATATATGCAAAATTACCTATTTAGAGATGTATTTTCTTAGATCTAAACATTTTTAATTTTACTAATAATAGGAAATGTTACTTTATATTTTACAAAGCACATGTAGATGTATTACTTCACTTAATTAATAAGCAACACAGCATGGAAGATGACATTACATAATCAATGGGAACACTGGAATTTTCAGAGATTACATGATGACCAACCTAGGACTCACATAGACTTGGGACTCTTTAACTCCAAGTCTTGTGCTCTTTATACTGTATCACAGATAAGACACAGACCATGAAAGACAGATCATTTGAAATAGTGCCTCTGTCACACACACAAAAATGATCCCAAGTGGTTGTGGATAGGATTCTCCCTCCAGTAAAATAAACTTGCAATCAGACTATTTCTCCACTAGAGGGCACAGTTCTGAACTAACGGTTCTAGAGTAGAACAGAGAAGATATAGTAAAATGTCTTCAAACATTCTGTGCTCTCTTTCATTAGCTTTATAGCACCTGGTTGAAACTCTAATGCCCTGGGCATAGAATGAAATGAAAAACACTTTTAATTCCTGATGGAAAAGGAATAGAAGGTTTACGTTTCCCTGCTTGGCAATGCTTTCCCTATGATGTATGTTGTAAATCGTGGCATCCATTGGAACATACTGTTTTACTTAAGCAAAGCCTTTTTTTTTTTGTCTCTGTTGTCTTGGCAAAAAGAATGAAAATATCAGAACTATTTTTAAACCACTTTATTTTTGTTGACATAATAGATTACAGGTAATTAATATACCTTGAATGAGTGGATGGTTCCAATTTGCCAGAGTTGATGAAAATTAAAGCAAAAAACAATATTTTATAGAAATCCCTTAAGGCACAGAAGATCAAACCTGGGAAGGACCTTAGGGTCCAAATTCCTCATTTTCTAGGTAATAAAACTCTAGGAAATTAAAGTCTTAGAGTAGGAAATGACTTGCCCTTAATTACCCACCTAATCAGACCCAGAGGCTGTCTTAGGACCCAGGTCTTATGTTTCCATGGTCCCATCCTAATCATCAGCCTGTGTACAAATATTTTAGTGATGCTAGTCACAGAACCCTTTGGTGGCCTGTTAATCGGCCTGATCAGAGGTTCTTGATAATGCCTATTATAATTCCATCCATTTCCCTTAGGAAACACTTGTTGTGCCAGTTGGGCCACAAGTCTAGCAGGGCTCCTGCATGCCATGTCCATTAGATCTCATGCAGACAACTCCTAAGAACATCCCAGAGATGCATGCATCCTCGTTCTGAGATCCAGAGATGGAGAGCTCACAGTTATGAGATTATCTAATCCTACCGATTAAGTAATCCCACTTGCTTCAGTTGAGGGAGATAGGGTAGCTTGGGAGATGGGGTTGGAGGTTGGAGGAATAATTGAAGATCACTGCCCTTTTTTCATCTGATGGTAAAGAAGTCCAGAAAGACTACGTGATCACATAAGACTTTGAAATTAGATGTCAATACAGGCATTACATAGTGCAGTAGGAGCCTCATTAGACTTGCAGTCACACATATTATAAGTAATGACTCCATGACGTAAGTGGCTTCTCAAGCTCGAGAGTCACCTGGACACTTTTCCTTCTTTAAATGTCTCTTTATCTCTCCCTAAGCATTGCTTAAATGTCTCCTCTACATGTTCCCCTCTAGCTCTTGCCTCTCCATCTCTGCCTGGTGCCTTTTTCATCTAGATGTGCCTAGTACCCTGTAACTCACCCTTGATATTCTAGTCAGCTGGTCTTACCCCAGAAACATATGATCATACCTCTCCCCTGACTAAAATTCTCTTTTAGCTCCCAGTTGTCCATACTGATTGCTGTTCACCTGCATTTCTGAAGCTAGAATATGTCCTTCTCCTCCCCCTCTCCTCATTTGCCTTCCCTCTCAGGGTTGTCCCCGCTTCCTTGCTGAAATTACATTTCTCTGTGGTGGAAGAGACTGGAAGCTGAGGAAGACTTTGCAGGGGTGAACTTAGCCTTAGCTTAATGCAGCAAAGAGATGCAGGGAATTTTAAATTACGAGCAACAGAAGCCTGCCCAGTGCAGTGAATCAAAGAGCTTCTAGAAGGTTACACCTCTGAGAAAAAAATAATATACATATATACATATGTATCTAGGATGAACAGTCACTAGGATCCTGATGTGACTTGCCCTATATTCTTTGTCCCCTGGGGAGCCACATGAGTGTTGTGCAACCTCTTTTCTCACCCCAGCTTGCCTCTGAACATTTATATTCCACCTCCTCCTTTTATTTGTGGTAATTTTACACATGACAGCTACTAACAAGCTAAGGGAAAATGATAGAGGGTCCTATTTAAATGATAAATGCAAGGCTGTTAGTATAAGCAAGTTCCCTGTAAATAGTAGAGCATCTAAAAATCTAAAGTGGAGATATTCAGTACCAAAAATATATAAAGCAGAGGAAACTGGGGCTTCATTTCGTCCCAGATTCCTCACAAATACACCCTGGAGATTCATTCAGTGACATTTTTGAACCCGTATACGAGACCTTCCCTACCCTGCCCCCACCATAGATAAAAGATGGTGAGGGGATTTTTTTTTCCCCATGGGACAGGAATTTGCAGCAAATTCCAGAGTTCCTTCAGTAATGTGTTTCTTCAACTTGTATTTATTACATGGCCCCCTGAAGCCAGTACCTTGCCAGGTTTTGTGGTTGGAGATACACAGATAACGAGCAACAGCGTCTTGTCCTTCATCTCCTCACATTGAGGGGAGTGTTTTCAGGGAAACTGAAATATAAACAAATATGCAATGGTGTATTACATGCTCCAATAGGAACACGTGTAAAGTACTATGGGAAAAGAGAGGGAAAACACTTCAGACAGCAACTGGGGCAGATTTCCTGGAGAAGATACTAGAACAGACAGATAATCAAATGTGAGGAGGCAGGAGATGGCACTCATAAAGAGGGGACAGCATGGGCATGCATACGGGTTTCTTTCAGCCTGGCATATGCAGTAATGTGTGGAGTCACAGAGGTGCAGGGTTCTGATGGACCCTGGTTTCTTAAGGGGGGATTTGGGGCCAGAAACCACTGCTGGACATCGCGAAGTTGACCAAGTAGATATACAGAAATTCACTTTATCTTTACCTTTGTCACTTCCCCTTTGAAAAATATTTACTAGCCTCTCTTAATTACAATATTATTATTTCATCTTAATTATAACTGCATATAAAGTGGCAGAGGACAGCATTTATCTGGTCAGGTAATATGTCATTGTCATATCCTTGGTATGCCATCCAGACCAATTTCCAGTGTACAGAAGTGAGAGGAAACCTACCTTAATAGAATGCTGGTTATCTGCCTGCTGTAACACCTGGCCGGACTGAGGATAGAAATATGAAAGAAAAGACAGCCCATTGAAACTTTAGTATCCCTTGAATTTACTTTCATCATCAGCTGTGATGGAACCCCAAAACTAAAGTGTTTCTCATGTGACAAGGACCTTGACCACAGAAGTATGAGGTCAAGAAAACAAAGACACTCCATGCAGTAGTCATTTATGTCAGTGTTGAAGCTCCCTAAAGTTTATCTCATGTCTAAGCAGAGGAAGACACTTTTGGAAAATCCTTGGTGAAATACAATGTCCTAAACCTGAGTTTGTGACTTGCAATTCAGGATGAAAAAGAAGTAGATTTGGGTGCCTGTCAAGTATTATAGAAATCTACTTAAGTTTTTTGTTGTTGTTGTTTTGTTTGCTTGTTTATAAAAGGTAGTTTACCACATGCTAGAGTATCTTGAGGACACAATAGCACTATAATGAGACTTGCTCCTTGACTTAATCATATTGATCAGAGCAGAAATAACTTCTGCTATATAAATTGATGCTATTTAATGTCTATGTGCTATTTGAAACCGTTTTTGGATTCTTTGTGAAATACTGGCTCTGTTTACATGTTTGCATTTTGTACTAGTCCAACCACAAAACCCAAATATCTAGGCTGATCCTTGCCTTAGAACTGCCCCAAAATGCACGTCATAGGGCAGTTTTACAATGAAGTCTTTTTCAAGTGTCAGTATCAAATTAATTTTTTTTATGCATTATGAAATGCTTTATGTTGATTCTTGTTCAGACCTGTCTGTCCTTCCTATCTATCTATCTATCTATCTATCTATCTATCTATCTATCTGTCTTATCATCTATCTATCTGTCTCTATCCATTTATCCACCTAACCAGCCAGCCAGCCAGCCATCTATCCATCAATAAATTCTGTAGTTTTGTGATATGGTGTATGATTGGCTTGCTAGATTTCCATTGTCTTTCTAAATGTTGTTGGAAGAAATTCACCCTTCTTTTCACCTTCTACTCACAGTATTCCTTGGCCGTTGACACTTAAGGCTAGATCTGTATTGGTTAAAATTTTTTAAAGTTGGTTTCTTATTTTTTTGCTTAGAATATGACATTGTCTAGATATTTGCTTCTAGGCAGATTTAAAATACCAGAAATTTAATTTGAAGCACTTTGGAAGCTATAGTCTTATACAAATGCAAAGTGATTTTACTAATGGTTTTCCAGCAAAAACAAAAACAAAAACAAAAAAATGGAAAAAGAAAAGATATAAATATGACTGTCTAATTGAATCTTTAAATGAACTCTAAATAACTTCCCTTATTTCACTCTTTTCTCCCCCATATTCTTTTGTACTATTGGTAATTTTTATAATAAAACTGAAATATAAGTGCTTGACAGTGGAAGAATTAACTTTTAAATTATTAAAATAATAGAATTCATAAAATAGATTTAGTAACAGCTTTAAATCATAAATGTTTATATTTTATAGAGATCCTGATTTTGTCCATTGTTGGATGCCAACAATTAGTCTTGTCCTGTAACTGACCACAGCTGCACATATTTTTCCGGATGGAAGTGTGGAAAGGTGATTACAGTTTATAATTTGCCAACTGGTTTGTTCATTGGGTGGACATCATAGTATACCTTGAGTATTGTTATTCCAGTATATGCACTGCATAGAATGCCAGAGGTGAAATGCATTGAAAAATAGTGAAAAAAGAACCACCCGTAAGTGGCTGGACACTTGCCAGTATTTTCTGTCAAAGGAGCATAATGCATACTTTATATTTTTTAGTGAAGCCCTGCAAAATGAAAACATTTATTTATTTGCACATATGTGAATGAACATTGTATAGGGAAAATACCCTCTCTCTCTCTTTCTCTTTTCTTTTTCTCAAGGTAGAATGGTTGTAAGCTGAGAAATGGTTGCCCTATAGAGACTTTTGCCAGCAAATTGATCCATTGTTTATAAAAGTTGCCAAAAAAACACATGTCCCTGGCAGATACATTCAGGCTTTGTCTGTATAACACATCTAAAGCAACTGTCCTCTTATTAAGTTTAACTTTAGCTATCATATAGACAATGGTGGAATAATGAAGCAGATCAATGCTTGGTTTATCGGAGTCTGCTTTTACCATGACAGGAATAATTCTCTCAGATATGTCATGGTTTTAGTTATTTCAGTAACCTCCAAGAACAAATCAGATCCTCCATATTTCAATCCAATTGATGTTGCAAGGATCTGTGGTTATTTCAGTTAAGAAAATGAGTTGACTGTGACCAGGGCTGTCACTCTGTACCTATTATTCTAGTATAACTTAGCCATCCTTCCATGGATTGTCATGAAATCAAAGAGAAGACAAGTATAATTAAGAGGACGTGCAGAAGATTCGGCAAAAGGTCCAATGCAAGTTCGCTTTCTTTGGATCATGCTGATCCCACCTGACCCCCTACTGGACACATAGGGTAGTGATTCTTACTTCGCTCTTCCCAGGAATCTGGGAATTTTAGATAATGGTGAGATTTCTGCCCATTTTGAGTGAGGAAATCCAGCTGAACACCAAGGAAGTCAATAGAGTGAAAAAGTCTCTACAAGGACATCTCATTCATGGCCCCAACTCAGGGCTTCAGGCATTTCAGAACTTTCCAGCCTAACTCCCCCATGGAACCATTTTGGTTGCTAAACAAGGACATTTTCTCCAAATGGATGGACAACTGATCTAGAATAATCAGGTTACCATTCTTCTTTTGACTATGTAATGAAAAACAGCTAATCTAAGGATATTTTTTCCTTTCCACCCTTTTAATTTCTAATTGTGCTCTCATGAAATAGAGATTGATTTGAGAAAAGTGAAGTGACCTCAAATGAGGGTAACTGGCAGTATCTTTAAGAAATCAATTTGAAGAAATACAGCCACACATACATAGACAGTGTCTCTCCCAGGGGAGGAGCATAAAACAGTTACACAGTATAGTGAAAAGTAGTATCCTTCTAGTTTAACTGGGATGAGACTCCTACCTAGTTTAACCCCAGGGTTAATTTACCACTGCAGGCTGTGTTCTATCTTCTCTAAATTCCTTTCCACATCCATACCCAGGGAAGGAATGCCAAAACTGATTTGATTTCTAAATTGGGGGTGCGGGGGAAGAGGGCAAGAGAGGGAAAGTGAAAGAAGAGGTGTAGGGCAGGTTCTCTGATAGAACTTTCCATGCAGACCTGGAATGATTGTCCATACGGCACACTGTAGGGGATTTTTTAAAAGGAGGTGAAGAGGTTATGTGTTTCCTCTCAGCTCAGCATGTTCACTGTCTGCCGACGGTAGACTCTCCCAAACGTGTGTCTGGGAAGGGCATGCCTTAATAGAAGCTGGGAAGAAGTGGGACTGCTTTTGAATGGTTGGAGCTCTGCTTCCCTTTTGCAACTGCAGGAATACCAGCGCCTGTGCCCCCCCACCCCCACCCCTGCTGCATACATACACATGCAGAGGAGAGAGAGCTTAATCATATGCTTCTCTGCTCCCTCCTGCCTGTTCTGGAGGTGGAACAGCCTCCTGCCGGCTGAGGTTGGATCTCCCACAGACTCTTGTGGACTTCCTGGAAACTCTGCCTGCTGCCATCTGTCACAGTGATGAGGCTGATATCTTACTTAGTGATACATGTATAAGTTGTGTCTTGGCCTGAGTCCGTGGAGTGGACTTTTATTGCTAGAGTCACAATGTCCACCCTAGGGCATTTGAACAACCCTCCCTTTCCTAGTGCTTTCCAAATTTTTGGAATGGTATGTTCACTCATCCTGGGGCACTGGGTCTCCTGGTCCATGAGGGTTCTCTGGTTGTGGCAGAGGACAGCCTGCCCAATCAAACTTACACCATAAAGTCTAAGTACACATTACTGATTCTCTGTAAAGCAGAACTCCCTCTTAAGTAGGATGTAAGTCCTCATGGCTCCCTCAGTAACCTCTTACTACTCTTGGGCACAAATATCCCCAGAGCATAGAGTCAGAATTTTGCAGTTTTATTTTTCTGAAGTTCTGTTTTACAATGACTTGAACACCCCACCCTCACACACACACACTTTTTCTCTAAAGAAACACATCGGAAGTGGGTTTCACACTTTCCACCAATAAACAGCTCAACAGTATACTGCACAGACCCAATAAGATAAGGTTAATGCACAATTCCTGGCATCCTACTTGTAACCTCACCTTTGATTCCACCTGTTGTTGAGTAGTTGGGAACCTATGTTCTAGAGCAGTGTTTCCCAAACTTTAACATCATTATGGATCACCTTAGGAACTTATTAAAATGCATATTCTCATTTGGAAGTCAGGGAAGAGGTTTTAAGATGGCGCATTTCTAGCAGGTGATGCCAATGGGTATGGTCTGTGGACCACAGGCTCTAAGATAAGGCTATATACACAAGGCGGCCTCTCTAGCTCTTAGGATATATTTATGTCTTGACATTTCCATCTCTATAGATACAGTATTTTTGCATTTTAAAAACTGTCGTTCATTACTGCATTTGTCCCTGCACCCTGCAGGGCAGCATTTGTGATAGGAATCTTATCATCACCACCATCCTTAGTCACCATCCAGAAAAGATCCAGACAAAGTATCTTGTCATGAACTTTTATCCCCATTTTACTGTTTGCTTCTTCTCCCACATTTTTTCATCCAGTTCAGACCTTTTCTCTTCCATAGCATTAAATTATTACTCAAGAACTGGTGCAGTAGCTGGCATATGGTAGAGGCTCAATAAGTATTGATAGGAATTGAGGCATCTTCTCTGTGGCCCTCCGACTAGGTCTCGCTGGAGAGCAGGGCCTCTCAGGAGCCCAGCGCTTGGAGGCCGCTCACTCACTGAACAGCAGGGCCTCGTGGTGGGGCTCTTCCCCCAGCTCCCTGTTGCTCCTTCCTGACCCCACTTTTTCAACCTCACGTCTCAGTCATTTGTGATTCATGCCACCTCAGTACTGCCCTCTGGCCCTTCCTGCCCATCACTTTCTAGATTGGTGAGGTCAAGGTATCCTTCACTCTCTTTCTTCCCCTCGATCTCTTGCCATGTCATACATATGGATGATACAGTTATCTAGCCTTGAAGATGATTAAACTCTTCCACCCCAACAACTTACACCTATATTCTTCAGCCACCAGTTTCTATGGCTGCACCTTCTCTCAGGGAGTACTGGAGTCTACTATGCTGAGTCATTTAATTGACTGCTGATTGCAAAAAATAGAAGTTCATAATTCATAAAGTAAAAGCTTATCTTTCTGGACTAGAAAGTGAAAACGACATAATTCTAGCCAGATGTAATTAACATTTAAAAACATAGGCCTTTTCATAGATAATTTATGTACCTAAATTGGATCATAGTAAATATGTAGTACAGCATAGCATTTTGTAAATATAGTTCAGTCTCATTTTCACTTAACAGTGTGAAATGGCATATTAATATATAATGATAAATTCGTCCTTTTAAGCAGTTACCCAGTATTTCATTTTACAAATAAGCTATAATGTATTTAATACAATTTCATCTCAGTAGGCATTTAAATTGTCTGCAGTACTGAAACAATCAATGCTTCTTTAGATACTTTTGTATTTGCTTCTTTGTCTTTCCTCATATCCTTAAAATATTTCCCTAGAAGTGAAATTACTGGATCAAAAAGTATGTACAATCTATTAGATTACACTCCAGAAAGTTGAAAATATTATTCTCCTACGGTGCACCCATTTTATCACCCCCCCATTACCAACTTTTACCAATCTATTAGATGATATCTCATTGACTTAATTTACATTTATTTGATTAGTACTGAAGCTTTACATATTTCCATACGTGCCTTGACCATTTGAAAATACTGGTGTTTGACTACAGAGAGCTTGGGCTTTTTTGCCTCTTGCCTTTGTCTACAGGAGTTTAATCTCCTATGGTCTTGAAAGTTAAGTGCAGTGTCCAGAATTTTAAAGGCATAGGGTATGATATGCAGGTTAAAGTAAAATTGTTATGCCCATGACTTTATGACTTCCAGCCCATCCAAAGATATTAAGAAGCCAAATTTCTATATATAAAAATGCTTGATGAGTCTTTCTTCTCACTCTCTGATTCTCTCTCCCAGTGCGGCATTTAGATTTATACTTTAATCAAACCGAGTCAACATTTAATTTTCACTTGCTTTAACTATTGTGTTCAGCGAAGCAGAGAATTCATCTATTTTAACAAATACAGAGAAACACAAATAGAACAAATAAAGAACTTCAGACATGCTGTGTACTCTGTCAGATCAAACAGCAGCTTGAAATGAGTTTTTTGCATGTCTGCAGTTCATTCCGTGGACTACTTGGTTACATAGGATCAACTCAGAAGATCAGCCCTTCTTTTTCTCCTCCAGTTTTTGCTGTGATTGTTGATGTTATTCTCTTGTCCACAAATTCTTTATTAGGCTGTCAGTTACTTCCCTCTCTTCATTTTCTCTTGCATGTACAAGTTAGAGTTTCGCATTAAATTTATCAAACCCAAGTTAGGTTTTGGGTTTTATGATAATTCTACTTTATTATTTCAGTCTTTTCTTTCTTTCTCAGTATTCTCTCCTCTTTCCCTTTTTCTTCTTTATGGATCCCTTTCCTTCCTAATCTCACAGGCAAATTCTGTGGATGTCTTCCCTTAAAATACCTCCCTTACTAATGATGTGAACAAAGAAATGAGGCATTGTACTCTAAACTGTATCTGAAAGCATCACCTCCTAACTTGTGACTAATCATAGTCGTGTTAAATCACCTATCCTAGCTTGAGGCTTTTCTTACTTACCTAGGCTAATTTGGGTATGATTTCTTAAAAGAACATTCCATTTTAGGCAAATTGGTGTCTTACACTGTGCTACATGTATTTGACTCTTCTTTTTTTAACTTTTGCATCATTGCATGATTACATGTGCTTTCTCTTCTCCCACTATATCCCCCACCCCCTTCCCCTTTTCTTTGCTTTTCCATGTATTTTCCACCATTAAGGCTGGATCAAATTCTCCCTTCCCAATTTTCTAATCAGTGACATCTAATCCCATTTCTCACCTAACAGTATAATTCCTATTATGATATCTCTGTAATTTGATTCTGCATCCTTTGCACACTTACTTAGAATGGCAGGTTACATAACAAACACATCAAGAGATAGTTCATACCATTATGAGCTAGCTGATATATTCAACTTCTTTCTAATTTTAAGGTATTTCTACTGCTTTGTAATTTACATTGATTCTAATTTTTAAAACAGTACACTTTCTGTTTCTCCTGTATGTTGCAATGTTTCAAGTATTTGGAAATTACTATGACTCTCTTCACTTTAATCTTATAATCCATAACATGTTTTGGAGAATTTCTCATGTGATCTGGTTCTCTTTTATAGGTATCCTCCTTATAATCTGCCATTCATAATTGAACATATATTTCAGATACAGTCTGATGAATACAGAAGTCAATGAGGCCGTAATTTGCAATGTTCTGGATGTTTAGTTCTCTTCATATAGTCTAATGTTGCATGGAATTTTTAGTAATTTAACTCTCTGGCTTACTCACTTTGCAATAAATTACAAATGTGTGTGTGTATGTATATGATATTCATGACCCTCAGAGATCCCTAAGGTTTCTTTTCTCTTCAATAGCCTCTGTACCTCTGACTCTTGGAGACCACTGATCTACTTTATGTTACTATATATTAGTTTGCATTTTCTATATAGTTTTATATAAATGGAATCATATGCATGTATCTAAGCTTCCAAAGGATTTTTCTCCTTTGAAAAAATTTTTTATTTTTCTTAAAGGAAACCAGATTATCTCAAAACTATGTTTGTACAATTGAATTTTTAAACCCAACTTCAAGTGATTTGTCATTTTAATTTCTTCTTGTTGGTTTCAGTCCAGTGTCCCTCTGTGTCAAAATGATTTTAAATCTTAAACCTGTCATCCAGAGTATTAGCTGCTATCCTTTCTAGCTGTAAGCTTTCTGCAGGTTTGAAAATACATTTCAATACATTATTGCAGAACACAGAATCATAAAATATTAGCGCTGAAGGAGCCTAATTCATGGATGAAGTAGTTAAACAGAACAACTGAGGATGAAAGCCTGTGGCTGTGCTCTGGGTGTGTCCTGTCACCTGGTCTGAGAACCATGGGCTGGCTGCTTCCTCTCCTTTTTACCTCACTTAAAATGCTGTGGCAATTATTGTGTCTCCACTAACTCTGACGTGTTTTCAAAGAGAAATATCGCTTGTTCTTTTCTAATTCCTTCACCATCTTCTTCATTCTTTCCAAGTACCTTCTCTCTGTGCACATGCGTCTGAAACCTTTTTAAATTTTTTGAGGTATAATTCACATTTAATAAAATTCCCCCAATTTTAAGTGAAAATGTGATGAGTTTTGACAAATGTAAAACAATTATGTAACTATTACTCCAAAAACTCCCTCATGTTCCTTTGCATTCAGTACCTCTTTACCTGTGTCCCAGGCTACTGCCGATGTACTTTGTATCTCTATAGATTAATTGGTATTTTCTAGACTTTCATATGTGAATGGACTCACGCAGAGTGTATTCCTTGTATCTGGCTTGCGGAATGTTTTTGTGCTAGATCCATGATACTGCCTATACCAGTTCATTCCTTTTTATTAGTGAGTAGCATTCCATTGAATGCATTTGTTTATCGATTCATCTGTTCATGGCCATTTGAGTTGTTTCCAATGCTAAGCTGTTGTGAATGCATTTGCTATGAACATCGCTGTACAAGTTCTTCTGTGGAGGTCTGTTTTCATTCCTCTTAGGTACATCCCTAGGTGTGGAATTACTGAGTCATAGCTTTACTTTTCATGAGAAACAAAAGTATTTTTCAAAGTGACTGCACACTTTTACATTCCAGCCAGCAGTGTATGAAAGAGGTGTATTTGCTCCCCATCCTTGCCAGCCTTCAGCTTTCCTTTCAGCCTTTCTGTGGCGGCACAGTAGTAACTCACTGTGGTTTATATCAGCATTCCCCTGACGAATGATGGCGAGCATCTTCTGTTTTCTTTGTTTCTTGTTTTCCTTGTTTTTTTTTTTTTTCTTTTTTTGCCAACCATATATCATCTTTGGTGAAATATCTGTTCAAATCTCTTTCCAGGCACAGTACACCTCTTTCTCTCTCACTGAGTTGCTATTTCATCTTTCTCTCAATACCACCCCCTCTTTTTTTTGTTTAGGATGGGATGTATCTGTTCAAAAACACCTTCTCTAAGTAGAAAATAGTCTTAGTTGTTTCCTCAACAGTAATGCCAAGCCAGAGATGCTACTGGGTGAATGTGTTTAGTACTGGGAGAGAAGAAATGCTCCATAAAAGTGTGAGGCAAATGCTTGTGCACTGAACTATCTTTCCGGATGATCTCTCATAATAAAACAAAATACACCAATTTTTAAGAAGCAATTGGAAATTTGTGCCACATGAATATCGGTGCTTTGAATCAAAGGAGGTCAATAAAGCTGAATTAAGAAAAAAAATCTTTCCTGCAGTTTTCTGGGCTGATTTTATTGAACTTGTTAATAAAATGTAATTTGGTGGAGAAGATTTTCAGCATTTCTTTATGAATTCTTCTTTTAGTTCCTAAAAGCTGTAACTCATCTTGACAGTAAGCCATATTTAACATGTTCTTTGATCAGATTAGGAAGTTTCAGTTTCTTAGAGATTAGTCTTCTCAACTATCTCAAGTACTTGGAACAATTTGAAAAATATTTTTCTTGGGATTTGCAATGTTAAAGCATAGAAGAAAAAGGGCAGTTGACTAGTGAGGAAAACGTTACCCAGTTAAAATCACAGCACTGCGTGCCACTTCCATAAGCCTGTCAGATCACAGGACAGGCATCTGCCCACCACGAAATGCATGACTGCACCTTATCCAGGAGTTGCCGGAAGTGTGTCATTAGCGTGTGACCTTCAGTGGCTTTGCTCCCCAACCCAGAGCCCTGCTGCTCCAAGGTGATCCTTGTCTTTATGTTTCCCTCTAGGTATCTATTAATAGGGTTCCC